>CM032340.1:18462000-18770477 GCA_019022885.1 Schlechtendalia chinensis | reverse complement strand
TGACGAATGTCCGCGAATCCACGTTTCTGACGCTATCGACGATATCGACATGATCAATTGAAGTTGAACTTGGAGGTGAGGGGACGCAGGGGGACCGAGTATCACGTCTGTTTTTTCGAATGTCTGAGCGTACCTCAACTGATTTTTTTTTCTTTGAAAGAGGAACGCGGGTGCACCATTCCACAGTCGACGAAAAAACATCGCCGGCAGTCACCGTCCGTATGCCAACAGATGCCGATTATGATCTTATGGGGTTTGTCCATTATTTGTCAGTCCGCGAATGCGACTATCGTCCTTTAAATTCCCTGTACTCGTATTTTATATTATTCTCCGCGTCGAGATAAACTAGTTATTACTCGTTACCTCGTTTTCCACGGCCGAATTGTTGGTAAACGTGACATATACGGCAGTGATGAACTTTTCGACTACTTACATCGTACATAAAAATTTATGAGGCGCGCAACTGTTTCGTGAGCGTGTCCCTACTATTTTTCCCCCGATTCGACCGTTGCATTTAATGTTGAGTTGCTGTTTGTCTGTCGCTATTTGACCGAAGTGAGGTACGCCGCCGTTCGACACGACAAACAATTAAAAGAAAAAACCACGACGCATTTCAAACGCATACGTCGTACGACGGAAAACAATATTTCTTTATTTTTATTTTTTTTTTACCCGTGTAACACGATATTTTTTATGCGGGACACGCCGGACGAAATCGTTGCCGACCTAGTGTCCCATCGCCTTCATCGGTTCGTTTACGGGAAGAAGAGGAACGGTCGCCTTCCCCGCGGTTGATGTTCGCTAAGAAATCTGTTTTCGTGCTGGTTCGCGGCCGTTCGTCCACGAGGTCCTTTTACGCCTGGGCCGTGTTTGTTTCACGTACATTGTGCAGTTAACGCGATGACGGGTCATAAACTGTAAAGAGGACATCCGTCGGACTCATTTCGAAGGCGATCGCGGCGATCCGTCGAGTTCGACGCAGGAGGATCGCATCACGTCGGGGCTGTAAACGATAGGTTCGCGAGACGGATCATGATATAGAAATACCGTTATGATAATTGTCGTACTAGCCGGGCGCGGCTCGTGGGATAGGCGACACAGGCACACACGTCTAGCGCGGCATATCCAGACTTGGTGTTACACGTGATTTCGTTATGAATATTATTGCGTATTGTATTGTGTAACAAACATTATTTTGCTTTAATATTTGTAAACGAACGGCACATTAAACTCGTTGAATACGCCCACTCTAAGAGAAAATATTGTATTTATGAACACGTGAGTGGGCGGCAAATCGTAATTTCGCCAAGGTGTGTGTAAACGCTCGAGCCGGGCCTGGTACTGGGGCTGTGCTTAGAGACGCAGTGTTTTTCAAACGCAGACAGCGGAGTAATATCACAGAAATACAGAATGAAACCATCTATGCGTCTCAACAGAAAATAAATTTGATAAACACTACCTTACATGAAATGGCTACTGATCCTCTGTTAGCGGGCCGCCTGCTCAGAAGTGTCCAGTCCCTGGCGACGACGCTGCGCGCGGAGAGCGAGTCATATTTATTGTCGTTGTCGACCCAACGATATAATAATAAATTTCGAATAACCGCGGTGGAAATTTATTTCGAACACCGTATAAATCACAAACGTAAAAAAATAATAAATATGAATTTATATCGCCCGGGGGCGGCGAATATGACGCGGAACATGAGCATTATTTTTTTATTTTTAACGAAAAATCAACCCCGAAAACTTTTCAAAGATACACGAGTTCATAACTTTTGATTTTAATAAAACTTTTTTCACGTCGTCGTCGATGTATTTTTATTCCCTTAATTTCTTTTCGGTTTTTTTTTATTCCATCAGAGTTCAGACATGAAACAAATACACGTTTCGGTCGGACTTATTGTTTTTCGCCGCCAAAATCCCATTTTCAACGCGCGTCCAACACAATGTCGTCGTACGTTTGATCGGAGACCGATTGTTCGGATGTTTTTCACGAAAACGTCGAAATCCATGAAGAAAACGAATTTCTATTTGAGCATTAATCGCGTCGTCGTGTCGGACGAACGCGTTTACGACGGAAACCCATAAGGTGGCGCCGCAGTGCTCAAATTGGAAAATATAAACTAGTGGAGCTCAATTGGAAATTTAAAAATATCGTTCCGGACGAAATGTTCTCTATATCGCAAAACCGTGGGTGTATCCCACAGCCCCCGGTTTACCACTAATATATAACCTGATTTCCAACCTATTCTTTTTTCAAGTAAAAAAAAAAAAAAAAACGACAAGCATCGTTGTTACATCGTCACGAGTCGGTTTTACGATGTTTCGCCGTGGTCTCGTTACCGGAACGCTTTTTTTTTTTTGTTTTGTTTTCGTTTTTCACGCCGCCGCGCTAATTTCCATGATAATTTATTACGATTAGGCGCTCGGGGAGATCAATTCGTCGTGTCACGGCAAAGCGAAAAAACGAAAAAACAAAAAATTCCCGTCATAATAATAAAAAAAATAATAAAATACCTAACTGAAAAATAAAAAAATAATAACCCGCCATAACATTGTACGCTCGTGCAATCGTAAAATTAACGGGATCGCGTATTTGTAACGATGTTCAATAACGACTACGTGTTGTCGCGGTAATGAAAACCGTATCGAAAACGTATGCGTTTTATGCGTCCGGCTGGTCGTGGGCGGGGAACAATAAAACGAGGCCGACACGCGACGTCTGTCGGATTTAATTTCTCGAAAAAATATTTCTTGTTTCTCGTTTTCCCGTGTGAAATAATTAGCTACGGATTACTAATTTTCAGAGCCTTTTCAATCGCGTGCAACAACGGACGTGTTTCAATCGACCTTCGACGTCGAATAAAATTAACGCCAAGTCTCCGACCAGCCTGCGTGCATGTAGTAACGTGAAGAATATAAAATAAACATACGAACGTTGGTCGACAGAGATAATTATTTGGCCCGGCGCGCGTGCTTGATGCGGTCAAACCGGCGGCGACGGTCAAGCGGGTGTCGCACGCTAATGGCCGTAACTGGGACATAATTAAAACGAGACGACGTGCATACGCGACTAATCTCAAGAAAAAGCGTCGTGACGGGCCGACCGTGACACGCAATTATCTCTTTTTTTTTCGTACCCTCTGTAAAAAAGTTTCACTTAAAAAAAAAAAGAATACGATTAGATTACATATTAATGATAAACTGATGGTGGGGGGGGGGTGGATACTCACGGTTTCGCGATATAGAATATTTCATTTTGAACGCCATTTTCAAAACTCCAATTGAACACCACTACTCATTGTATTTTCCGATTCCGAGCACTGATGAGCCTGTGACAATTCTCCGGAGACCATGGCTACTACTACACGCAGTATTCATACGTCCGAATATATTGTTTTCCGTCGTTGGAACGGAACGCGGCGCCGATTCCAAAACAATGCGATCGATTTCGGATGCCCTACGGCAGATTCCGCGACCGCGCAAACACGGACAACACCGTCACGGCGCGTATTCCTCCGGTGCAATTGTTTTGCGGTTTTTTTTGCCATTTCCGTGCGAGACGTACGTTGAAATGCCGTAGAACTCCCCGAGGGCACTCGACACGTGAATATACATATAAATATTTATTATCGCGCCTTTTTTCGACGGCCTCGGCGTGTTCGGCGCCGTGTTCATCGCGAGAGCCGTCGTATACGCGTGACGTGCGGCGCAGTAAATGACAGTAAATCTTATACTCGACTCACGTACGCGCGCCCGGGTTTCACCGTGCATGTATTATATTAATATTTACGGAGATGTGTACACACGCGATTCGAAATCGACATGACGGTATAATATCGAGGCCGACTACCCAACGTCTCGAAAAAAAAATAGAAATATTTTTTGTTGTACCTCGTACGTTTTTTGCACATTCCCTTCGGTGTATAATTTGTATATATTCACCCCCCCCGTTGCTTATTTGTTTCGACTGCGGCGGCTTTTGATTTTTGAACGGAAACTCAAATTAATTGTAAACCGCTGCGGTAGACGTTGAAAATCTACTCTTCCGGAGACGCTCCGTCAGAAATGCTAAACAAAGGTCGCTGTTGAAAAATCAAAAGTTTACATGACTTTGAAAACGGTCGTTGAAAATATCATTAAAACGATAGAAACCAAAACGAAATTCGATTATAAATGTCGACGGACAAACATAATATACGCGCGTTTATTGCCCGACGCATTTCGCAATGCGCGCGACGACTCGAATTCGACCGGTAACCGAACGACCTGTCGTCTATGTACAATAGTTGGGGGGGGATTTAAAAAAACACTTTCTGGATACTCGTCGTTTTGAAATCGCGTGTATTTCGCCAATAACTCTCCGGGCCGTTCATTCCTAAAAACCCGGAATACTCATTTGTCCGATGATTCCGTCGAATTCCCACACGATAAACTCCTCGCTGTAATTGTGAGTTACAACCGTTCGATTCGAAAACGACATCGTCGTCGCACGTGCAATGTCAAGTGGAAAAGTGTTTGAGAGTCGGCAAATGTTCAACATCCCCCCCGGTACCATCACAAACGTTGAGATGACGTGCCCGGACAGACCAATTCGATGTATCGCGTGTAAGACCGTACAACACAAAACGTTTTGACGGCCGAATCCAGTAGCTACTCGTGTTTACCAATAGACACTAAGTCAATGTAGTCTGCCGTTTTCGTGCGAGCCAAATAATCGTTCAATATCGTTCCAACTCACGACGATATGTATGTGTTTGATATTTTTTTGGGAAAAATTCAAAAACGAAACGCGAGCGTTTGATGTGAAATTGTGTAGTTTGATATTTCCTGCGAAATTACACGCTGGGTCGCGTTTCATAACATTTTGTAATTACGAAATTTATCATACGATCTTTTCAATGAATAAATTAAAAACAGTGCTTGAAAAAAACACGAAAATTTCAAATAATAATTATATTTCAAACGAAACGCGCGTGCTCGATAATTCAAATACCCGCCGAACAAACTACCGATATCACGAAAGTAATTTATAAAAGTTTATCGTAACATGATAATAATATCTAAAAAAAAAAAAAAAATCCAAAAGTGTACTGAATTCGTCCGCGTGATTAATGATAATTCGACGGTTTGAAAAACCGCAATCGTCCGATGAAAAATTATAGCCAATAACACATCAACGTTTATCGACAATAAACCGACTGATCTCTAAATGAAACGTATAAAAATCGAATGATTTAATATTATTAAACATATATGGGTGGTGGTGGTGGTAACTTGGCTGTTAAATTGACCGAGCGTAGATAAAAGCCGATCATATACTAATAACAGTAAAAATTTAAGTCGATTTTTGTTGAAACCGTCAAAAGCGAAGGATAAAACCCGCGACGGCCTTAACAATTTCAACCTCGATAAATAGGATTTCACATGGAAATCGTTTATTAATATTATTATCATTATTATTTATACTCTCGCCGCGTAAAGCTCGATCTGTCTCGTACGCGATGTTACGTTCGCTGTAGGCTTTATTCGCGAATAGTTTTTTCGTTTTTATCTCCGTTGATAAAATAAATAAAAATACCGCGCCAACCGCAATCGACCGGAGTGCATTGTTTGCTCTGTTTCCGCACGACCGACACGCGTGGACGTACGAGAAGACGTACCGGAAAGGAAACCGAACTGATGTTGATGGGGAGCGAAGTTTTTTTAGTACCTGGTTTTGCCGTGAGCAGCGTGTTAAGAGCCAAGAATCCTCGTCGGAGAACGTTCCGATCGGCTCGCGTGAATATTTTCGTGAAAGTTGTTGTTTCGTGTGCTCGTCGTTTTTTGGCGACGGCCGTGAAGTTTTGCTAGTCTGCTCGGGGGAAAACTGGCGCAGAACTCTTGACATGTATTAAATGGCCTACACGGATGATGTTGGAGTTGAATGTTGGAATGGTTTTCCCGTTTCAAAAGAGGGGAGAAACGTCAATTGATGACCAACCTCGCTCTGGACGGCCCGAACCGACGAAAACGTCGTGAGCAAGTCGCGGAACTTGAATTACTTGAAGTTCTGTTCGGCGAATTTTAAATGAAGATTTGGGGCTGCCGAATTCGTTTGAACAATGCGCTAATTACTGACCAAGAACTGTACCGACTGTTGTGTCTCGCCCCCTCCCCCTTTTCCATTATTAACCCGACCAAGCCCGCCGTGATTTTTATTACCCTTCAAATGAATAAAAGAGACAGGAAAGGTTAGTCGAAGTGAAGAAAAAAACTATCGAAACAGACGAATTAAAAATATGTTTCTAAGGAAATTGTAGATCTTTTATGTAAAAGAAGTAGAATATAGAATAAATAATATTTTTTGATTTTTTTTTTTCAAATCGGTTCGTATTTCTAGTCTGCGTTTTCTAAACACGTGTGTGTGTATCCTCGCAGGTCTGACGGGCGACAACTTCCATTTCGACTCCAACGGCGACGGGCCGGCCCGTTACAACATCATTCACTTCAAACAAGTGGAACCGGGCACGTTCAAATGGATCAAGGTGGGAGTGTACACGGACGGACAGCTAAACCTCAACATGACCGGTGAGCAGGAAATAGTTATCTATTTCTATAACCGCGTTCGATCGACCGTATGGCGGCGGCGTGTCCTGCGGGATCATCGTCCTCCGGTACGGTGTTCGTTTTCCGCCGGGGCACGCCACGTCGACCGCGTGAAATCGGTACCGGCCGTACGTGGAAACGTTTAGTTGTCCTCGTTGTAGACGTCTGACCGAATAAATATTTCGAATCGCGCAAGCACGTGCGCCGGTGACACGTGTTTCGTACGATCGTATTACGGACGGTGTTGCAAAGAATTGTAAATCGCCACTACGTTCCCCGAGAACTCGTCCTAGTTTTGAATAATGACGCACAAAACAAAAAACACAGAATCGGGCGTATTCGCCCACTAAACTTGTATACTGTGAACGTTTTCGACGCGTACGTACGCATTCGAGATAGTACGGACGACGTCGTGTTGCGTTTCCGTTCAAAATATTCCGGTTTTATAAAAGACAGGCGATTGGTCTCTCGGTCTCGCCGGAACACAGACGCGCGGCCGATTCCCTTCCGGTTTTCAAATAATTGTCAAAACGATACTCGAATAACGTTGTTAGTCGTACAATCACTCGGAAGATCGCATTCCAGTTTGCCCGTCAAACGGATTTCGGCGTGCAATTGGAGCGCGCTTTTTTACTGCTCAGTTTCGAAAATCCCATTCGATTACCGTCGATACGAAAAACGAAAGAAAGTTTTACCTGCGTTTTCTTCCGATTATATTTCAAACGTTACACTGTTTCGTTGTGTGGATCGTAAAATGTCAGACGGGATAACGCCAAACACTACCATTTGATCATAAAACTTACGTTGTTTTTCCAGAGAATAATAAATGCGTATAAAGTGTAACGTTTCGAAGAAAAAATAAAACGTTTTATTGCGTTTAACTATGTAATAATAATATTAATATTCGATCGATATAAAACGCGTAAAAATTCAATGGTTTTTTTTGTTGAAAATACGTTTACAACATAAGTACCCGTTGAAATGGTTCGAAATATTTGTTGACTCGTTTTCGCTTTTTTATTGACTTTAGAAGTTTAAGGTTTATTACAGTCCACATAAGAAGCTTAAAATTATTCGCGAGTTTTAAAATCTATCCCGCCACAATACTAACCAATTTACGATAATTGAACAAATTCAATTATAAAACATATAAACTTCATGTGCTGTGAATAATTGACAACGCGGCAGCGTTTCGAGCGAATCTAATGATGTTTGCCTTTGTTGGAAATTATATTTAACCCGCCGACTCCACGATTCTGCGATGATACAAATATAACTGTTAAGAGATCACTACCCGTTATTGTCGTCCACACGAACGACGAGATTTAACGACAATTGCATAGTGAAGAAGTGTTGTTTTGATTTTACCGCCCGATTTCGTTAAACACACAGTTCCAATGCACAATAACGGAAAACACGCACAAATAAATATGATTACAACAGTCTGCGGTTTAAGACTCAGGGTCTGTTTATCAGTTTCGACAAAGAAATGTAACAAGAGTTTGTAATGTTTTATCGGAAAACATAACAATTTACAAATAAATAAATTAAATAAGATAAACGCGAAAACCGTGCCGGGAATATGTGTTTAAAATGAAATCTGCAACGAATTTCCAATCTAAAAAGTTGAATGTGTTAAAATGTTGAATGTTGTCCAACGTGTGTTTACTGTCCGACGACCAAGTGTGTTTACTCGTGGATTTCGAAACGCATTCTGACGTATCGTTTTACTACGAAACGATTTTTTATTTCTTTCTACGGCGTATGTCGAATCCGCCATTGTCCCGTGAATGCGTTCGATCACCTTCGAGTAAACATCCGTATTTCGTGGAGTCAGGGTGGTACATAACCGCGATTCAGTCGCGGAAACAGACGCCGCGAATTGAACGAAATTTCGGTCGTCGTGTTGGCTCGATCGCGTCCGATTGACTGATCATAATGTGACGGGGACGGCGTTGACTAGTCAAGAAGTTACGTTAGAAAAAGATCGTTTTCGTTTAACTTTTCTTGTTTTTAGTTAGTTCGTTTAAATATTAACCGAGTAACTCGACTAGTTTGTATTGTACGCGACAATACTCCTCACTTAACGGCGTCAGCTCAGACAATCGTGGCGAATCGCATTCACAACTATATATATATATATATATAATTATCTACGCGAATGATTTTCTCGACAGCGTCTTATCTGATAATATTACAACGCCAACTGTTGTACCAACGTGTCTTATGAAAAACGATCGGAAATCGTCCATTTTTTTTTTTGTCTACGTAATCCATCCTCGGTCTACCGCACTGTAAAACTAAAACGCGCAGAGTCGTCATGACTTTGGAACAAAAACGCACGCGAAAAACGCGCAGGTGTATCCACAGGTTTTTTTTTTACCCATATTGCCGCGACGAGTTAAAACGAAAACGATTATTAACGAAATTATTATTATTACGATCGTCGTTGTTAGGTGAACAACGATACGACGACGTATTCATTTTTTCTTTTTTGTCGTATGTGCGCAATATCGTCGCCGTATCTTCGAAGAGATGAGGTTCAAAACGGACACGTCAAATCCGCCGAAATCCGTTTGCAGTTTGCCGTGCCAAAAAGGGCAGGCCAAGCAGTATCTGGAGGGCGAGAAATGCTGCTGGCACTGTTCCAACTGCACACAATACCAGGCAAGACGATGTTTTAATAAACAAAAATAACACGCTAATACGGTATAATAATGATATCTATTGTATTGCTGTTATAGTCCTCGTAACCCGTTAGCAATACGATTGAAGTGTTTATATTTCTTTTTTCACGACTGTTATTTAGTTTGTTTGTTTTTCGGTATTGCGGGCGGCACAGCGATTATGGTATAAACCACATCAGCGCAATAAAGCGAATAGCCAACAGCCGACCAAAAACACAAACGAAAACATAAATCCGGTTAATACGCATCGTGTGTTAGATAAACAAATACAACGGAAAAGCCAGATGATTGGAATATAATATAAAAAGGGACGATAACTGTTCATCCTGCGCGATAGAACTTCGCAAAATCAATTCGTTAAACATTTTTAAAACAAACTGTCACGTTTCCCTAGAAGCGTTCGTCGAATAGAAGTATTCTCACTGTATATAAATAATAATGTGATTTCTAACGTTCCGACCAGTCGGTGCTCGGCGGATTGCAACGCGTGAAAGGCGTGTAACGCCGGGAACGCGAAACATAAAATAATCATAATAATGATATGGCACCCCCTAACCTTAACGCCGTTCGTGTAAATATCCATTTGTTGTACGTTTATTTTTTTTCAAACTCCATGTGGGACACACGTACACACGCTTTTATTTAAACACACACGTTTAAAAAGTATACACGCATATGATTTAAAGTGTTTTTCGTATTCCGTTTTGCGTCGCGTATATTAATAGTTCCTTTTTTTCGCGTCGTTCGCAAAATGAATTCCAATGCTCCCGACGTAAATGTCGATTCGAATGAGAAACGTGTTTAGCACCACGGTATATTTTTATGTACCTTGTTGTATGCTCGCCGCGTGTGTTCGTTGACGTTCCCGTATAAACTTAAGTCGCCGGATCGAACGTGTAACAACATCTCTCGGCGAACACATAATTTAACGAGAGTTCATGCGAGGCCCGGCTCGACCGTTTAAACACATCTAGGCGAAATTTAGATTTGCCGCATCCCCCACGCGTTCATAAATACAATGTTTTCTCTTAGGCGTAAATGAAGGGAGGGGGGGGGAGAGCTTTTAGTGATTTATTATTAGAACATAAAATCAAAGAGCATATTACATACAAGTTCAATGTGTCATCTGATATAAATCATATAGCAAAATAATTTTTAGATTCGTACGATATAATATTTTTTATAAAAATCACGTATAATACCGAAACTTGAAATGCCGCGCCGGGCGTGTGCCTATGTCGCCTACTCCTTGAGCCGGGTCTGACCGTGACGTGTACGCGCGGTAACGCTTCAAACACGCCGGTATTTTGATCGTGCGGTCTTCTCGTGCGAACGAACTTTCGTTGTAATTTGCGGACACGGCCCGTCACTGACCGGACTCGACCCATCGACGTCAACTTAAAACCCGGTTCGGACACAGCGCGCCGCGAGGTCGACGAGCCCATCTCGACTGAAACGTGATGGTCGTGGGACGGGCGCTAGACATTGACCGAACCGCGGGACGGTTGACTGGGGTCCGTAGACGTGACCCGGGATCCGGTCCGGCCGAGGGGACCGACCAAGTTCCGCTCTGCCGCACCTCTTCGGGTAACGCTAATAAAAGGCGTGCGGTCGAGTATGCCTCGGCCACAAACCCGGGAACGTACTGTAATTGGCGGATATCTCGCGAGAGCCACCGGAACACACTACGCTATTCGAATTCACGATCGCTCGTATCGCAACGGGGCGGTGTCTTTTTCAGTCGCCAAATATTTGTTTCTTTTATGACTTTAATAGTTTCACCCCCGCCTGTTGCGATTTTATCGACCATTTGACTATGAACATAAACGTATGGGAGTTCACGCGTGTCGAATTTTTAAAATACTGAGATGTGCTGCAGCAGACGTTGAAAATGCACCCTATTGACGATTGTGACGGAACCGCGCTAAAGGCCACTCGTATACGATCAAAACTTTTAAGACAGATTTCGTACGCAATCATGTGTTTTTTCAGGGACTCGTCGATCGATACATCAATCCATATTTTTTTATCTCCTGAAAGTGAAGCCCTGAAGATTTGTGATTCTCTTGGAAATTCATCCCCGACAAAAAAATCAATGTACGAATATTAATTTTCATCTCATAATGTAATCCGTAGTATACAACGTTAAATTAAATGAACGAAAACACCAAATAATTATTATTTTTACAAAACTCGTCTCTGCGGTCGGTGGTGACGTCGTAAAAACAACAAAACCAAATGGTAACTAAAACACTTCGCAAATTCCGTATGAAAAATAAATGGTCCAAAAGTCGTGATGTCGTTTCGATGCCAAGTAATTATGTGCCTTAATTAAATGTCACGTAAATCTGAAACCGAATGAGTTATGATAGATTTTTTGGTTTGGTAGCAACAACACGTATTAATATTAATCTAGGAAATAATTCACGGTGACGTTATATTGAAATATTAGATATGATACGGAATGGACGCCATTAAAAATAGGCACCAGGCCAAGCAAATTGATTTGTAACGATTTAAACATTGTTGTGATTTCATATGTGTATATTGATTTACGAGACATAACCGATTAGGGCGAATGCTTGCCATTGGAATTATATCACAACGTTTGGAACATTCTTTTTTTTGACGGTTTTTTTTTTTTGCAACCTGTACGGTTTTGTAGATGTTCTTCGGGCGATGGTTATAATATTATAATGATTATTGACATCAGTAAACATATATATTGTGGCCCCAGGCGTATATAAATACAAAATCAATTCGGCGGAAATTCAATCCAATCAGTCGTGAAAAACCACTTCGGGTAGATAACGGTGAACATCGTATACACGTTGGCAACGTCGCGTATTGAGTATTGTTCGCAATCGTATCGCGAAAACGCCATCACCGACAGTTACAGAAATGTTTCGCGACCGATTCTGCTAATATGCGTCAAATAATGTACAAATAATCGCACGTCCCGCAGCGCGCGCTCGTACCACGAATTGCCTGTTCGAAACGCTGTGCAACGTCCGATATACTCGTAGAGTAATAGTAGTCGACGAATGTTTCAGACATATTTCGATGCGGTGTCGATACGCGCGATTCCTAGAGCAATTATTTATGTCCACGTTATATACGCGGTACGTCCAGAAAGTAAGTTCCGTTTGGCGATGGAAACAAGTAAAATATATATTTCTAAAAAATATACATATATCTGAACACAAAGTAAAAATTGTACACTATTTTTCTATATAATATCCATCATCGTTGTTTAGACGCTCGTCATAACGGGGCACTAGTATTCCGTCATCATAGAAACATGCCGCCTATAAGTGCAACTATGTGTTATCAAACAGTTTCTTTCACCTCGTAATCTTCGTTGAAGTTCTGACCTCATTAGATGCCAGATCTGGTCAGTAGGGAGTGGGGGGGGGATAATGAAGCTGTTCCCGGTCAAAACAGATATCCGCTGATTTGGTATCATTCCTAACGTTCGGAAAACTGATCACGGGACGTAACTGTCACTTGTGGCGGGAATTTCCATTTGTTTTCATTCCATTTTAAACACTCACCAATACCATCTAGTCTCAAAATGGTTTTATGATTTTTCCAACGAGTCGATGAAACAATCGCTAATAACCTACGATAACAGCGCTGACACCATAAAAATAGAAAACGAAACTTACTTTCCGGACGTACCTCGTAGTCTCGCAACGAACACGTAATAGTTTTCGGTAAATTCGGACGCCGCGGCGGTGGTGACGACGGTTAACGTCACGACGTGCTCGTGTTTCAGATCCGTTCGCCGACGGACGAGACCAGATGCGACGTGTGTCCCGGCGGCACGATGCCCGACAGCAGCCATCAACGGTGTCTGGACATACCGGAAGCGTTTCTGCGGGCCGGCAGCAGCTGGGCCATCGGGGCCATGACGCTGTCGGCGGCGGGCGTGGCCGTCACTCTGCTGGTGGTCGCCGTGTTCGTCAAGCACAACCACACGCCCATCGTCAAGGCCGCCGGCAGGGAAGTCTCGTACGTTCTGCTGTCCGGCCTACTGCTGTGCTATCTGATCACGTTCGTGCTCGTCCTTAAGCCCACCGACGTCGTCTGCGCCGTGCAAAGGTAGGACCGAAATCGGGCGACGACTAACGGACCGACGCTGAAAAACGCACAATGCTGTCGGGAACAAATGTCGAGCGCGATAACACGCGGAATAAATAAAACGCTGTCACGGTCGACCCGTCACGACACTTTTTCTTGAGATTAGTTGCGTTTGCGCGTTAGTCTCATTTTAGTAATATTCCTGTAGCGTGCGAGCAGACCCGCCTGACCGTCCCCACCGGTTTCACCGCATCTAGTATCCGCACGCGCTGTGATCACGTCATTAGCTGCTTACACACACACACACACACGCACGCACCGGGCCAAATAATATAAACAAAAGTGCCACGACCGTCTTATCTTTGTTAACCACTTTTTATATGTTATTTTCTTTACATTACTACATATACACAGGCTGGTCCGGACTTAGGATTGGTAAACCGATCTCAAAGTATCTAGCAGTGGCGACCGAGTAAGCATTTTATTGATAAACGCCCTCAGGAACCGTACAGTTTCTATATTTATTCACGCGGCGGAATAGAGTAACTTACATATACATTTTTGAAGATCAAAAAGATCAAACGCTGAACGTTGTCGGGAATATGGAACACGATAGAAAGTAAAACAACAATGTCAGTCAACAAATGTAACTCCAACAACTTCTCGACTCTATTCGACACGTTTTTCGATTTTCCAATAGTTCCCTTGACCGTAATTAAAAAAAAACATTGAAATTGTCAACATATTCATTTGGACGCGGACGATTTTTGTACACGTAACATACAATATTATAACATGTTCATTGATTATAATTACTAGCGTCGCTATTTTTCGAATACAACGATTTATCGTCGTTTTCGAATTCAAAATGACAACGAAACTCTGAAATTTCCGTCTTGAAACAGATATCCACGGCCCCGGTGGCTTTATTTTGAAATTTATTACAAAAATTACCCCATGAACATGCACGTAGGTCGAATGCGAAAGTGTTGTTTCGCGGAAAACGTGTTCTTTGAGAATAACGTATTTCAACATGACATTGTCGTTGAGTGTTTTCAACGTAACACGACGTTTGATCGTATTACGTACCACGACGACGATTTACTAATTAAAACGTGTCAAAGTATTTCAAGAACGGCGTTTAAGATCTACGAACACACCACCACTCCTATTTGATGACGTCTCAAAATAAACGCTTTTGGTCGTGATAGCAATTCGTTATTCGAAAAATATATCTACTCGCGAAATATCTCCGGGTGAGACTTAAACGAGTAGTTTAAGTTGTTAGTAGGTCATTTAAATAATTAACGTTAAGTTTTGTCATATATTGCTCAACGAATATGTGCCAAATATTTGTTTTACGACCAATGAAATATTATTTGTTTTTCAAGTTTTAATTACATTTGAAAACAAATCGTTTTTTTTGTTTTTTTTTTTTTTAGAAAAAGAAAAAAAATGTTTAACTTTATGAAATTAACATTTGAATAATAACCATTGCATACCACCAAACTGAAATGATCAACACATTGAAATCGAATACTTAGAACAAAATAAGAGCTAAGATTAAAAAGCCATTATTAAAACGTATAGTCGCATTTATCTTAATAAATTCCCAGTTAATTTATCAGCATGAATAAAGATTGCTTTTCTAATGATAAAGGTAAGCGAACAGAAAATGCAAATTATCACAATGAATGTTTTCGTAAATATTTCCTCGGATAGTTCAAACTGTATAAATTTCAAATAAAGTACAATATTTACCACGCGAAACTGATAACACGGTCGTCGTATATATTTTTATTATTTAGTATGTTATCATAATTTATAATATACTTTTTATGCGCGTTTAATCTCAAACATTATCTTGATAATTCGGTGTTCGAGACAACTTAACACTGCGAAACACGACGACGAGGTATACAAACTTTACCAATCTAAGTTTTATTATTTTAACTGGAATATTAAAAACCACGACAACATTCCGAGGGGAATCGCCGAAAGAATACGGTGTTTCCTCCACATGATTATTTGCGGTTATTTTTCGTTATTTGTTAATATCGTCGTATTTAAAAATATTCTTAAGTCGAATTCGATCGGTTAGATAAAGAATTAAGTAGTAGCGTATTGTCCACCCAAACTCGGCTTATTTCAAAATACTTTTCTTTCAAATTATATTAAGCGTTTTACAAATGGTGATACGAATGACTTCTCTGGTGATGTTAGGATTTCACTCGAATCCGATCAAAACGAATTTCTGCAGTGCGAAACCACACACAATTTATTAGATTTACACAAGTGAAACGTTTAATTCTATACGTCATCACCTTTGGGATGGAATTCGTTCTTAAAAGTTCCACGTGGCCTCCGTATATAAACTGTTGTAAGTCTACAGACGTAATGCTCGAAAAAATAAAAGGTCATTTTCTCAGAAGTTTTAAAACGTATCCGAAAAACTACCGAAAAAAATTATGAAATCGACTGCAAGACGGTGGTCTGAAATAAAACCACTATTGGTTATTTCTTTCTTTTCAGAAATTAATAATCGTAAAGCCTATAAATTTTCACGAGACATTTATTTGAGTGTTGACGACACATTTTTCGCGTTCCTTAGTGAATGTCGACAAGCAGAAATTCTCTGAGTTTAAATGTTAAATCCAGAAAATCGATACTTTGAATTGAGAGTGCGATACTTTGTGAATTTGACAACGTTATTAGATCGATTTGAATACTATAATTTCAGTAGTTATAAGTTATTGTTCGTCGTTGAACGCGTTTGAATAAATAAATATATTTAAAAAAAAAAAACAATTAAGCTAAATAAATATGATTTTCGACATAATTAATAATTAACATATATATATACATATATGTTTATTTATTTATCTTGGTCGTGAGTAGAATGTTGAAAATTGCGAATTGCCATGTGTTTATAAATGTAGGCCTCATTAAACAAATGAGTTTATTTGAATAAAATAATAATTTACAACTTGATAAGTAATTGTAGTCGGTCATGAAAATTTGCATACCAACATTTAACATTATTGTAGGCCTCACCCGGTTCCTGAGAATTTCGTGTAATATAATAATTATACCGTGCTTCGCAATGCATTTCTTAATTACAAAGTCTGAAACTTTAACGTCGTTTGTCTCAGTACTCGTGTTACCGGGGAAAGCAGAAAATTCGGACATTGTACACGTTATAGATTGCCCGACGTATTTTTACTACTGTATGTTATTCAATATGTTATTCGGTTTTATAAAATTAAAAAATGTTTAAACTTGTTTGCCTATTACGAAAAAAAAAGCAATCGGTGCAAATGATACGATAAGTGATTATTGTCGATTGTTTTTAATATTTATGTATTTAAAAATTTGTTAAAATAAAAAAAAACGTAAATTATAACTAGTAGTTATGTGAAAAAATGTTAGATTATTTCTTTTTTCGCGAAATATTTCTGTGACGTTTCAAAGTACATTATTTACGTGTTTTAATGTTCAATAGTTTTATATGTATAAAAATTATTCGTATAACATTTTACGTAAATCATATTCGATATATTTCATAAAAACGTTATAGTTGGTCAGTTTGGGTAATTTGATTCGTACGAATTTATATTCGCCGTACGCTTATTCACACCAATGTTATTATGATCGCGACTAAACGCGTACGATTACAAAACGATACCAAAAACAAGAAAAATCGTAAATCCGTATTAGAAAACGATGTTAACGCGAGGCGGTAATTTTCATTTTTCTCGCGGAACGTGTAAAATCGTACAACGTATTGTTGTTGTTGGGTTTTTTTCTTTCAAATTGCTACTAACGAACGCCGTTACATTTTAAAGCAAACTTAATCGCGTGGTCCCGGTCTATTTACTTGTCCTACACTTGGATTCGGTATTAAATATGTAAATGTATTTTCCCGGAACGAACATCAGAGACGTTGCCCGGAAACGGAAAACGCGCACGACAAATAACGTTGTTTTATGGGAAACCCGTTATTTGTTCGACGTGACCGACGCGCGTTACACATTAAACAATGTACTACATCGCGCGACGTCGTCTTCAAATCGACGTCACCCGACCGTCCCGAGTGCGGTAATTGCGGCGAAACGCGTGCGAAAATGTACGAATCAGTCGCGTCGTCGAACATTTTTGTAAACGGTGTAGGTGCTCTATGAAGAGTTCATCGCCGACGTCCGTCGCGTTTACCAATAATTCGAGCGTGGAAAATAATGTAACCGATAACGTGGAGTTCATCTCAACTCGACGAATAATATCAAATACAAGTATAGGGTAATTTATAGACCGACAGTCGCGTTTGTGGACTGACAAATAGTGAGAAACCCCATAGGCCATAATAGACATCCGCTAGCATATTGTGGTGACCGGCGGTAATATTAAATATATTATTTCGTCAATATAACAATATTATTTTATATTTCGTCGACTGCGGAAAAGCGAATACCGTCCCACGCGTTTCTCTTTAAAAAAAAAATAATAGTAAAGGTACGCTCAAATATTTGATAAAATAGAAATGGTACTCAGTCCCTCTGCGTCCCACCCCCTTCCAATTCGACCACTGTGTACGATTCAAGAGTACACAGAGGGGGTGTGTGCTTTCCGATCGGAAACGTTCTTATACCGGCGGACCTTGCGAGGAGGGGGGGGGAGGACGGACGATGGAAGACGCAGCCGATAATGGATACTCCGGAGATGTACCGCGTGATTACAGTACGTATGCGCGGCGACGGTCGAGAAGAACGGGATTCGAACACCGCGGAGTCATCGTTGTTTAATATTCATCGTCTCGTGAAATCGAAAACGCGAACCAACGGTTGTTGCAACAGTCCGCGCGCGTGTAAAACGATTCGAATGACTCGCGTTTATATTGTGTTGACGTGTTACGTAAACGTTCGTTGGCTTAGTGTCGATAGTTGAGCTACTCGTCTTCAAACCGCACGTCGAATCGACAATTCGCGACGGACACCTGTTACGTTCCGTCCAAAAACTACGGACCCTTTTCCATTTGAAAATCAGAAAACCTTTCGTTTTCAACCGTTGCAATTAATCTCCTTCGACAGTACGTCGAACGTTTGTCTCTGTTGATCGAAACGGTTTTTTTTCCCCAAGAAGTTTTCCTTTTGAATTGATGTCCGAGTGTTCGTTCCTCTTTGTTCGCTCTGTCGTTTCGGGACGGCAACCGTTCGACGGAATTTCTAGCCGACGGCTAGAGTTTTAGCGATAACTCCGTACTCGGCCAAGAAATGCTGAATCGCGTCCGGACAATGAGCTTTATTATAGTGCGACTGCCGGTCGCCGCGAAACGGATATAATGACTACTGTTTTTCTTTTTTCGCCTGCAGAGAAATGGTTAACGCGTGCGCCCGTAGGTCCGACCGTGAACGAAGAATATTATTTAGAAGTTCCGTAACGCCTCCGAAATTCCGTTTGACGAAACGGAAGTCGTCCCGCGACAACGCGACGCTACCATTTTTCAAACATGTTCAGAGTTTATCGGCCGAATTCCTCGGGATCGTCGAAGAAGAAAAAAGAAAAATCACGTCGGGGATTCTGGATACTTTTTCGGTCACCGAATGGAATAAGAAACGACAGAGCAACGCGACCGCTCCTCCTCCTGACACCATTTCAAACGGATAGAACCATAAAGAAAAAAAAAGAAATTTCGATCGACGAAAAAGAAGAACGTTACGCTTCTCGAATGAGATTAATTGCGTCGTTCAATTTTTTGGTGACAGATCTCGCACTGCACGCGTCCGGTCGTCCGGTGTAAACGAACGTACTCCGTACGCGAACGATATGTTTACCGTCGCATACGTCCGTCACGCGTGTTCAAGAGTTATTTAATCTCTTGTGGAAGAAAAAAACGAAATTATAAATACGAATATCTCGCGTGTAAATAACTAACAATAGTGCACCGTAATCCGTGTCGCGCACACGAATAATAATGCATAATACACGAAAGTACGAAAGAAACACGTACACGGCACGCCATTGTTTACTGTGCGCACAAACTTCTCGCGGTTTTTCGTAATATTTTTCAATTGAATATTATCGACTTGTTTGTTATGTTTGCGAACGCGTAACGTTGACTCGTCGTTATGCTTGTTCTTCGTTTTTTTTTCCCCCTCTTCATTTTCGGCGTATAAACACACGATAACGTATTCATATTTGTCATTGAATTGTCTCCCCGAGACGTTTTGAATTCGTATACATTGTTCCGACGACTAAACGGAGTATTTACGATATCAATTAAATGTTGTTAAAAACTATTCGCTCGTCAAATTAATACAAATGTCGTATATCAAAAACAAAAATGTTTTTTCTAAAAATCATTTTGTTGTAAAACGTGCGTTGACTAACTTTTTTTCTTTCAAACCTCAAAGAAATAAATAAATTACACACAATACGTTACTTAAGACACTTGATATTACTACGTGTGAATGGTTCACTTCGCACGCGTTCAATACTCGTGTACACATATATATGTGTGTGTGAAATGTATGTCGGCGAAATATAAGTCTTGTAAAACGACATAACTTAATTTCGAACAGTCACTTTTGACGATAACGACAATTTCATCATTCTGACGGTTTTAATTATAAACGTCGTGGCGTTTTTAATTAGCATGCTTTAATTGGATTTACTCTAATATTAAATTCGAACTGGTGCTGTGGACGTGGGTTCGACCGGATCGAGTGTATTCTATTGACCTGTAGTGTTATAGATTTGAAAATAACGATAGTCCGTTGCGTACGAAAAAACGATTCTGAGCGGAAATCGGTTTGCCGTTTCATTGTGGTTCTTCCAGATTTAAACACCCGACAAAATGATTGTTGCAAAATTATCTTGAAAATACTTTCAAATGCAGTCAGAGCTTGTATTGAGTTTTCGGCCGTTGAATACAAAAGTAGTCCATGTCCTACAAAACGGACGTGTCGAAAATTTTACCACCAGTGTTTTCAGTGTAGTATTTCCTCTCGTTTAATTGTCCTGCTAGGAAAAATCGTTAAAACCAGTCGAATAGAAGTACCGTCCGTGCGCGATTTGCCATCAGAAAGTAACGCGTGTAAGAGTTATCGGAGCACTCTGACGCGAATAAGTGTTTACACGGACGGACAAAATAACGCTTTATTGTATTTATTTTTATTAGAGAATCGACTTCAAAAACCAACGGAATTAAATCTAAATACCTAGAAAATATCGCTAAAACATAATAACGATATAAATGAAAATCGGTAAAAAAGCAACAAAGACAAAAAAAAAATGTGCAAGTAGAGGGCAAGGAGGCCGGAGCTAACATAGCTTCCCTAATCGTAATTATTATCATTACACGCGAATACGACGAACATTATGAATGGATATACTACGTACAAATATATATATATATATATATATTATCGTAGCATCGATTGGAAAAAAAGAAAAAGTAGAAACAGCATGTGTAGGAAAACATATTTCACCCCCCCCCCTCTTTTCTCTTTTGGAACTTGTCAAGAACCGCCACTGATTTATTACGGATTACATATTAATTTCGCTGGCACGTGTACGACGTTCGACTCTTGGACACGTCGTAAAAACGAGAAGACAGTCTCCGCATAATGCGTATAAAACATGAACTACATAAATGCACGTCATTCATACATATATATATATGTGTGTGTGTGTGTATGTGTGTGTAATATTATTGCGTACTCGACTCGAGCCATAAAGTCCTAACGATCGACGGAAATCGTCTATAAATTTCGCATTGAATCGAAATAAAAAAAATAAATAAAAAAAAACGATCGATTTGTTATTTGATTGTTTTAGATTCGGCGTCGGATTCTGCTTCACCGTCGTGTACGCTGCGCTGTTAACAAAGACGAATCGCATATCGCGCATATTCAACGCCGGCCGACGGACGGTCAAACGTCCGAACTTCATATCGCCCAAATCCCAGTTGATCATCTGCACGGGACTCATATCCATACAAGTAAGTCGTTTTATCGCGCATTTAACTTCGGTGTAGAAGAGTGTGTAGAACGTTTTCAACAAAACAAAACAAAAAACAAAATCCAAAGCGAATATTAGGGAATTGTAAAAACCGAAGAAAAAATACTAGAGATTTTCAACGCGACGACGAAATACCGGTCCTATAAAACGTGTATAGGCGTGTCTTGAATATCAGATATGTTTCTTTCTAATGTGATTCGTTTTATCTGACATAATAATACGATCGCGATTAGTAACATATATGATTGGAAAAAAAACGTTTAAAATCGCACAGAGAAAAACCCGAAACGAAATCTCGCCTGGTGGATTAATTGTGTTATTTACTGAAAGTCTAAAAAATGTTTGAATGAATTACGTACTCTTTTCATTAGATTATTAACCTATATTGTTTTTAAAGAATTATCGTTATCAATTATCAATACTTTCAATATACATAGAACTGTTAAGAATAGTCGACGAAATGTTTAATTGTTGAAAAAATTGAACTCATTTGCCGCAAACATTATGTTATAAACGTGAAATATCGACAAAGTCGCAATAACATTTTCTGTAGCGAAAATTGCGAAAAATGTGAACATTTCACTCGGACGAAACGAATTCAAAACTTACTTGGCAACAAATTCAAACAGTATAAAAATGCAAATACAGCAACATCCGAGTCGCGTAGTTATATTATAATTTACTTTTTTCAACCTCTTCTATCTTTTTTGTTTACCTTAGATGTTTTTTTTTTTTTTGTTATAGATAATAATCCGTTGTTTCACTTGCCTCGCGATTTCAAAAAAGAATAATGTTCTGTCAGCGAATCATAATTTATACGGTTGTATTTAAGTAGCGCCTATTACACGCGTCAGCGTTCGAACAACAAGACACGGCTTACAAGAACAGCACATATTACACGTGACATTTCCTTGTTTCGTTTTCAAAAACACATATCCAAACACGTCGTGTTTGCTGTGAAAACACGACCGTTATTCGGACAACGATTATTTAGCGAGCTACGCGACGCGTTGTGTTTACGTTCGACGAACACATATCGGCCGGCGAGCGTCCAAACGGAAAGGGCTTGGGTCGAATAAACACGAAGCACTGCGCCTCCAATAAGACAATATATATGTCGTCATTTGTTTACATGTGCGCGCGCGGATACCGGATCGGGAACGAGGTCGTTGCGCGGGTTTTTTATCTATTTATTTCTGATAAAAATAATTATAATCTATACTAACTACGTACAATAAACAGTTTTGATATTTGAGTAATAGTGACGGCGTAACAAAAAGGATTGACATTCCAATGATGCCACCCGACAGGACTTTTAGTCAAAATTTGTTCAACAATTTATGTATTTGTTATTTTTTCCCCCCTAAGAGGAGTGGTCAAGAAAATCCCTTGACCAGCTCCGTTTGAGCCTATGGATATGTGTGTGTGAATAAATACGTTTTACGGGTGGGTTTATGTGATTTTTAAATTTAGATTGAAAGTAGAGGTAGTGAGATTTTGGAAGCTGTACGGGAGGTTGAATTTTTAGATAGTTTGTGTAGGTCGTTATTAGTGATGTACCTGGGATCGAAGACGATTTGACAATGGCAGATGGATTGGAAGGCCTGTAAAGGTTTGAAGGTTTTACAGAGCCCCGGACTTGAATTCCATATGACCAAGCAGACCTGATGATGGCTTTATAATATAGCGAGTTTATAAGTAATAGGGAACAGTTTGGAGGAGATGAGTGGCGGAGTTACGCGGGTTCCGGCCGTTAGGTGTCGGCCGTTCCTCGAACATACGCGCAGACTCCAACGCGGACGCGGTAATCCGTTTAAATTATCAAACCGTCATCTCGACCCCGTGGTCGCGTTCGACGGGCGTTTTTATCGCGACGGTTATATCGTTTATACGCGTGCTCGCCGTACGTTGTTGTACGACAAAATGCGAAAAGCGAAAAAAAGATGATTTTGAACGCCAGACATTAGTCGGCGACGGTCGACGCGAATTTTCAAAACGAAAAACCTCTGCGGATGATCCGCATTCGATCAGAGACGTCCGTCCGCGAAACGCGTTTTCCGTCATTCCAATGCAAATGAACGCACAATACGTATTATGTGTGACGTTGCGGTCTCGGAATTCGATTATAATGAATTTAAAAAAATATATATATTCAATTACGGGACACTCGCGCGGGAGGAGAGGAGGAGAAATTTTTTTTCCCTCTCGACGTTCCTTCGTTTTTTCCCGGCGTCGTATAAACTGAACGCTCGCTAAACCGTCGATCCGATCGAGTGTTTCGGCGAATGAATTTGCGCGACGAATGAAAAAACAAATGAACACGAAACGATTGAATTTCGAAAAAGCAAAAAATCGAAACGGGTTTATCGACACGGAATATACCACGTGACGACGAGAGAACGTTAGAAAAACTGACAAATCGGCGGGCGGATATTTTTAAAAAAAATTTTTTAGTGATGTTTTCGGGAATTTATAAGATAAAAACAGATCCGATCAGTTCGCAATATTATTAACGTATAAAATGCCTCGTTGATAATCTTCACATACAATGGAGCGGCACGGTTACGAAATTCGCCCTTGGATGAAATTTGCAAATTACAGCGGATCTATTTCGCCGTCCGTTATGATATAATGTTTGTCCGCTTATTATTTTTATGTACATATCAAATATAAAGCTGCGGCGAATTATTGAGAATTTAAATAATACTACGAGAACATAGTTGTCGACGCGATTTTATCTTTCGCAGCGTTCACTATAAAATGAAATGCCGTTACTGTCTTTTTAAACGAATTTTTTTTTTTTAAATCGACGAACGACATTAACAGATAACACAACTGTCAGGATACGGAAAATCAACGAAATCTCCTGCCGTCGTTATCGTGTTGTGTAACTGAGTAATTATAAGGCAAATAACAAAAGGGTTGTTTTTTTTTTTATTTTAACTATCGCGTACGTAAAAATTATATCCACATAATTTTTTGTGTATTTTACGAGAAAATGGCATATCGAACGCCGAAAAGTACGTGATGTACTCGGTACACGGCGTGTCTCCACGCAAAACGAACGCTCCTGAAATTTCGTTTCGATCAGTTTTTTTTTTTTGAACAGTCTACGCATATATGTATAAATTTATATATTTACGGACGTGAACGTTGAACGTTTGACGTCGTTTCAGGTGCTCATCAACGGCGTGTGGATGTTGGTCAGCCCGCCCAAGGCCATGCACTACTATCCCAGCAGGGAGTCGAACGTGCTGGTGTGCTCGTCGTTCATCAACACGTCGTACGTGATCGCGTTCGGTTACCCGATCGTGTTGATCGTCGTGTGCACCGTGTACGCAGTGCTCACCAGAAACATCCCGGAGGCGTTCAACGAGTCCAAACACATCGGTGAGCCGCGAAGTTACGAGTTCGTCGGGCGCGATAAACGAATCGACAAATAAATAAATATACGCAAACCGTGACACGATCTGTACCCGTGATCAAAACGGTCGGCGTGCGCGTCCGATGTGACCGTTCGCGTTTGAAGACAAACGATTTTGTTTTTCATCGCGTCGGGCGCGTACGACTCTTTCAACACACACACACAATACACGTTGATTTTTTATAGACATTCTTGTCGTGAAACAAAGTGTCGCTGTCCCGCGATTCGGTATATATAAAAATTTAAGTGATTCATCAAAAACCAAACGGGTTTTCAAAATAGAATCGATGGATAATTTTTTTTTTTTATATATATTTTATACAAATAGCGTTTAATACGTATACTTTCTGCAAGTTTAATTTTTCGCTGCGCACTAAAAGACACATTAACAATTTTAGTTCAAAATAACAGGACTGAAGCACTGAGGTACGTCTAGTTTTTAAATCTTACGTACGCATCGGTTTTACGTTCGGATTTACATATACCGTTCTATCCGCGAGCGCATGTCCGTCGATTCGACGACAGTGGCGTAATTAAGACAACAGGGGCATTTGCCCCCGCCCCCCCTGAGACGCTTTTTATTCTTCTGTTTAATGCATATTTATTTTTGATTATATAATTTGTTTTCCTCAATATAATCGTGTGGATATTCAGCTATAGATTTTTAACTCATCAATATCATAAATATCATGATTTGACCAAATTAATATTAGAAGTAACGGCTATCAATAACTATTCTATCGACGTTTTCAAACATTAAGACAGACGACAGTTGATGTAATCTAACTCAATCGTTTAAAATAGATCCTATCTATTTTCACAATGTTTTTTTTTCCTAGTTATTTCTGTCATATTTAATATCGAGTTACTATTATCTATTGCTGTTGGACTTTTACATTTTAATGATTTGAAAATAAGGTTTTTAATATTTTGCCCCCCCCCCCAAAAAAAAAAAATGTTTCACAGATGCGCCAGCCAGTTGCACGCAATCGTGCCGAGCGATTTAAACTTTTTTTTTCTTTACACGATTTCATCTAACTCTCGCGGACGATCTAGCAAAGTGTTCAGTGATATCTGTTCGGAATCGAATCCGCGTCTAGAAACCCTCGACGAAAACGTTGAATCGAACGAGACAATATTAAAAGGCCGTAGTTCACGCCGTGAAAACGTACAACCCCGTTTATAATCGTTACGGACGCGATAACGCGTATGGAACGCGTGCGCGGGAGGGAGGGGAGGGGTCACGCGAATACCACGCCGTCGTCGTCGTTTTAATAAATTCGCTCGGGTAAATGTACGAGAAAACGTCACGGTGATAAAAACCACCTGCCGCCGGGGACGTCGTGCGTGTATGAACGCGTACAAAGTGTTGAAAACGTTTCCGCGGAGAGTGCGCGCGAGGGTGCTGTCGTTTCTTCGCTTTTAGACGTTCCGCCGCGTAATCGTTGAACGCAGTCGGGCGACGACGAATACACGCACGCAGCTCCAGCTCGACCGTTTGCACACGCCTAGGCAGAGCCGTGACCAACAGTGGGGCCCACCCTTCCCCCCATCACAACGAAATTCTGAGATCCACGCATATTTTCTGCTAATTCTGGAATTTTCCTATAGATGTATACATACACGAGACGAAAAACGCGCACACGAACGGTCATGTGTAATAATAAATTTCATTTCAATTATTCCTGCTTTGATAACAAAAATATCCATGTGACATCCCTCTCACCTCCGAATGAATCGACTATTTTCCGGGCCTCACCCCCGAACCAAATTTCTGGCTACGATCCTGCGCCTAGGCGAAATTAAGATTTGCCGTCCCCTCACATGTTTATAAATACAATATTTTCTCTTAGGCGTAAACGAAGGAGGTTTCTAGTAATTTATTATTGGAATATAAAATCAAAGAGCTTATTATACAATTTCAATGTGTCATTTGATGTAAATATTAATAGCAAGTTAATTTTTAGATTCATATTTTTTTTTTTTTTACACAACATAATATTTAATAATTTTTCTAAAAAAATCACGTATAATACCAAATCTTGAAATGCCGCCCCCGAAAAATACCGCCCTAGGCGTGTGCCTATGTTGCCTACCCTTTGAGCCGGACCTGCACGCACGTCCGTCGCCCGTCTCGCGATTACCAATCGACATGATTTCCGTAAGACCCGCCCGTTCGTTCACCAATCACTTATTTCCGCTTGAAAATAAAAAAACATGTACGTACATCGCGTAACAAGATCACTGTACGACGGAACGATTGAAATAATTATAATTCGTCGTCAGAACAACGGCAAAAAAACAACTCCCCGTCGTATAACCGCGAAGAAAAGAGAAATCCAATTACGCGACGTAATAATACGTTTAGGGACTTTATGAAATTATACAAACTAGAAAATGACCTAAATAAAACGCGCACGGAAATAATATTAAAGACAATTTGAAAACTTTTGAACAACGGGTCGTAAAAAATACGTTTCAACGCGCGCAGGGAATTGAAAACGAATACATAATAATAATAATAATAAATAGCATGTCTTGAATACGGTCGCGGCGATACGTTTTCATTGTAATCTAAAATATTGTCCAAACGAAAACCGTTTTTTTTCTGTTCACTATTTTCTGTACACAGTTTTATTCTATACACTCGATCGAAACCGTAATAATAAAATATTACGTTTCCCGAACTTTTCCTCTGGGCCGACCACTTGACGAAAATAAAAACAATAATTAATAATAATAACTGTATTGCTTTAATTTCTTAATTAAATGTACTTGTTTTTGTGATAATTAAAAATTATTGAATATGTATAATTTGTATGATCAGTAAAAAATTATGACAAATGATGGTTCAAATCGGGTACACTAGATTCGTAAATCTGATTATACTTGTAATCGATGTTCATTATAAAAAAATCAATTAACATACAACGCGGACATTGTACGTAATGAAACGGACTCTAGTCGACTGCAACACTGACTAAACGGTCAGTTTGACCGTCGCGATTAAAATAGGTATCTAAGGTTAAATAATACCACATGCGCGTTGTCGTCTAGATTGCTTTTTAAACGATAGTTTCGACGGCGCACTTATGTTCCGGTGCTGTGCGAATATTACGTTGGCATAAGTATTATTTCGATATTTATAGACGAGTTCACGGAGCGCGTCGGACTTGCTTGCGGACCCCCAGAAGTTAGGCGGACCACAGTTCGGGAAACGCTGGTTCGAGACAATAAACAAATAACGAAAAATCGCGGGCCAATACGATTTTAGATTTGATTTTTTTTTTTTTTGTCTTTTTTGATTTGACGACAAATCGCGTCGATCCCGTTCGCGAGCCGTGGCCCGCGATCGAGTGAACGTTCTCGTAACGATCGCCGTTCGTACGAGTAATTAAATACGAACCGGAATCCCGAGTCGTTTTCTTACCCGGTATAACGTTGATAGGACTATAAATTACCGGGAAAATCTCAAACGCCGCGAGATACACGACCGAAACGTATTGCCAAATGCTCGGATCTCTCCGCGCGTATTCATTAGACCGCGT
The DNA here is from genome assembly GCA_019022885.1 of Schlechtendalia chinensis. NCBI lineage: Eukaryota > Metazoa > Arthropoda > Insecta > Hemiptera > Aphididae > Schlechtendalia > Schlechtendalia chinensis. Next base: position 18,742,129 of record CM032340.1, on the reverse strand, counting down.
CCGTTGTTTCCGTTCTCTTAATTTATGTAAAAACAGTCGTGCACGCGTCTCGAACCGAATTTTCAACCGGCCGTTTTTAATTTAATTAAAAACTATTTTCTCGGAGCGTTTCGCGGTTGAACCGTTTTTTTTTTTTTTTTATTTCCCCCCCGTCGTTATAAGATAACTACTTTCTTTTATTATTATTAGAATTTTTACGTCTATCTTGTTAGTATTAATCCGTGTACCGTTCCGAACGAAACGAAAGATGCAACGTTTTACCGTAAAAAGTTTTTTCTCGTTTAAAAAAAAAAAAAAAAAAAAAAAAGCAAACGCTAAAATAATAATAATATCGAAACGCGAAGCGTTTAAATAGGTTACGAAAAAACAAAGAAAAACCCTTTGTTCTATCTTCCGCGACTGTCGCGCAGATTCGGGTGCACGGTACGCGTACGTTCGGATCAAGTGGCGCGTTCACGTAAGCGGATAACGAGCATATAGATACATCCCCCCGGGGATGGCTTTTTTAACGATTTTTTTTTTTTTTAATCGCGAGTCGTATAAAACGACCCGGGTTCGCGAGCGTTTCCTTTCCGATTTCGACACTAAACATACTCTTCGTGGACCGTTTTCAAAATTGCACCGTCTCCTTGTGCGATATTTGTAATGTTACACATGACCGTTTAATAAACGTTTAACAGGTTTCACGATGTACACGACATGCATCATATGGCTCGCATTCGTTCCGCTGTACTTTGGCATGGGCAACCACACGCCGTTAAGGATAACTACCATGTCGGTGACCATTAGCCTGTCCGCCAGCGTGACCATTGTGTGCCTGTTTTCTCCCAAGGTAACGTATATTCACGTAGATCGTATCTCAACGTCATACCCGATGTCTACGGTTGTATTTCGTTCTTTGAAAAAAAAAACCGCTCTCCGAAATGTAATACGTTCGCGTGTTGCGCGTAAATAATACAACAACGTGGCTGGCACTCGCGTGAATACGACGTCATATGTTGTGTTATTCTCATTTTCGTGGTTTCCGAAACCGATTCGCAAACAACCGATATCCAACGTTTCAATATACGGGACGGCCGTAATTTATCATTTAATCGGATCAAAAATACACGTACGCACGACTTTTACAACAAATTCGAATGCCGAGAAAATATCGTTTACGGTCGTTGCGGCGGCGTGACGAAACGTCGTTACAATAACGCGCACGCCGTTATCCATTCGACTTGTTCCAGCTGTACATCATTCTGTGCCATCCGGAACGCAACGTGCGTCAGAGCATGATGCCGAACATGAGACTGACGGGCACCAAGACGTTCACGACGTCCAACACGAACGCGTTCTGCAACAACTCGACGAGACGGCGCAGTTCGCTGGCTTACAAAGGTAACGGCCATTGTTGTTGCGTTATTACGCGTGAAACGCAATCCGCGCGTTCGGTTTTATTCGCGATATTATTAGACGAGACGGCGGACAATTGATTAAGCCGGAGGAGTGTTTTTCTTTCCCCCCCCCCCCTCAAGGGTTTTCGAGGAACTCTTATGTTACGGAGCGTTATGCAAGCTCGACGATACACCGCCGTCGTTATTTCGCGCTCGGTAATAACACTGTGGAGGTAAACGCTGAAATTAGGAACGAGGTCGCCGACGTGACTTTCGAACGTGTTGTGTCGAACAAGCAGGGTAATCGACGTGAACGTATATCGGCTTCGGGATATTGCCGCCGGGCAGTCTTGAAATACACCGCGTCCGGACGTCGATTTTTCTCTGCGGCGAAGAACGAAAAACTATTGTGTATTGGTCGTCCGGATCACCGTCAAATCGTTTATGTCCTTTCCCCGAACCACGTTTGCAGACAAACTTTTCGGGTACGAAAATATATTTTTGTTTGTGTTTTTAATACGTTTTCATGAGACCCGTTTGTCGCGTGAATTAAACAACAATGAGATTTGTAAAAAAAAAATATTGAAAACCGTTACAAATCCATTTACAATACAAAACCGCCGTGGCCAAATATTCTTAGACATGATTTGATCCAATCGAAATGATATTTTATTTACTCTATAGGACTGCGATGTACTCGTAATTTAATCAGTCATATCAGATAAAAACAAAACGTCATAAACAATATGTAGTTTTGGGACAATACATATAGTATTACCGTTTTTCTCCGCTTTAACAATACTTATTCGAATTGCATTTGTTGGGATCGAATGTTTTTAAATACATATATATACAGAAATAACATTACATATAATGAAATAACAATATATTATGTCGTTTTCAATTTCCCTGCGTATCGAATAATTGCATTTATTATTTATCGGTTAGGTAGCACTTCGAACAAAACATAATATTGACTTTTATTTAAGTGTTGGAAAATTTTATTTTTAAATTACGGCGCTTCGGAAAAATTAAATTCCCAACAAAATTGTTGATCAAATAACATTACGTTGAAAAAAAAAAATAGTCGGCCCCCCGGACGGAAACGATGTTGTTTTGGTTGTTTTTCGGCCGCGGAGGAAAACGGAAATGAATGTTTATTCGGCGAAAAAATAAACCGTTTTTGTCGCATACGCACGTGCGGCCGGCGCCGAAGACGTGACTGCGCCAACGATGACTAGACCGTGTGGAAGCGTCGCGTCGTAAGTATTAAAGTATCGAGAAATGACGGGCAGCTTAACGCGAACGGCGTCGTTTCCGATTCGACGATACGGCCGAAAGAAAGCGTGTCCGCCGCGTCGACGAAAACGCAAAAAACACGACCCCCGAACGTGAAATCACCACTTGGCATATACATATTGTGAATCGGTCATTTCGAAAACGACACGAGTCAAGTATGTTTTATATTAATTTAAATGAAAAATAGTCGAAATTAGACTATTAAAAACTATAGTTTTTATATGAATTATAAATATAACGCGTAAGTTTTCAACAAAAAATTGAATTTCAGGAGTAATCGAGTTATTAGTGGTTTGTGTAAAATTTCGATTTTATGACTTGTGTCGTTTTTGAAATGACCTATTCATATACATACGATACATATATATATATACGCGGGCGGGCTGATAAGTAAGCCTTTTTAACTGTAACTCTTAAGCTATTGAACTTAAATTAATAAAACGAAAACAGTTGTATAGTTAACATAACGACCTTTATTTATTATTTATTTATTGTTTAATTCTTCGATTAGCCCGGATCAAATATGGAATTACCAAGAAATGGGAATTTTATCGGAATTTCAAAAATAGTTATGCGATAAAAAACATTACTTATCATATGCGCTGTTATCGATGTTGCGAAAATATGTCGGTCTTATTTTTTAAAAAAAAAAACGTCTCGTTAGTTACACGACCAGGTGTCGGTCTAGAATTGTGTACGCGTCGTATTGCGTACGTAGTCAAATCGCGCGGTCCGCGTGACGAATCTGATACGCCCGGTTTAATATGGCGGCGGCTTAAAAAATACGAATTATTTATACACGATCCGTGTATGAAACGTACCTGTTGTATACAACAATAATAATATACGGCACGCACGGCGTTATGACGTGGGCCTTAAAACTTAACAACCGAACCGACTTTTTAGCACGCATTTTACAATCGCGTACTGTAAATAACGTGACTTTTTTCTTCATTTATTTTTCCCGGTGCCGATCGAACGGAATCGTACACGTTAGAGTCGCGCTGTTGGCCGAACGCCACTTAGGTCGCGTAGGCGTACGAAAACAAAAAAAACGAAACGCGAAAAAAAAAACGATTTAAATATTTCGCTCGTCGAAACCCTTTTAACGTTTCTCCATTTTTTAGGCGGATTATCTTTTTTTTTTAATATATTCGTCGAAGCTGAAGGTGCGTTTTTATGTTTTTTGACATTCCGACGGGAGGAAAACACTGAACGTGAAACGAACGGTCCGGAAAAAACTTAGCGATCTACGACGTTACGGAATGTCGTTTTTTGTTTTTTGTTTCTTTTAATCACTGTTAAGAATCATGTTTGTCGCGGATAACCCTTTCGAACGAAGTAGCGCGACGTGATTTAAGAGAACAATTGAAAACGTGTGTCGCGTTTGCGCCCAATTAAATTGTGGTACAAACATCACAAGGGATTTTATTGGACTACAATTATATTGATATTGTTCGCGATGATACTCGTATGCGTTTGTCTCGTCAAGTGTTTATTTGATTTATTTTTTTTCTTTCTAGTTTACGATCAAATCTGAATTGCAGTAGACACTTAAAAAAAAACCTCCAACAATTTTTACGATTCGATAAATGTTTTCAACAATAATCGAAATATTTCTAGTCCACGATTTATAACCTTAATAATATTGCACGTGCAAATAAACGTGTATCGTTTTTGATTTATAAGAGTTTGATTCTCCAGTAGAATAATAAAGCCAAAATGACTTTTAATACTTCGCTGATGTAACTTCGTAGCCCGTTGTGTTATCTGTGTAACATTTTATACGTACAATAAAACTTTTATTTAAGCGTCGGACAAATTCAATTATAAAACGGTTCGTTCGTAAATGAAGAAAAGAAACAAAACAATTGTAACGTTAAAGTTATTGGTTTGTTTTATACACTCATTTCCGCCGTCGGGGTACTTTTCCTATTCTCGACGATTCGGCCAACACGAACAACATCCTTCACTCGTACACTGTACGAATCGGTATTTGTTTTTCGAATCCGCTAGCTCTGTGTTTCTGTTTCCGTCGCAATCGCACGTTCGAATTCATTTGAACACTCGATTTAACCGTAAATCGCTAATCTACACGGCTAGACGCGATGACCGAAATCGGTTAAGAAACGTGTAAAAGTTAAAATTCAACTTCGCCGATAATAATTGTTATTATGAAAACGTACGAGCGCGACGTGTGAATATTCTCTCGTCGTTTGGCTTGTCGGTCAACGACCGACGATTTGAATTTAAAAATAAATAAAATTTCGAATGACGTCGTAGAAGTGCTCCTTTAAGACCTGTAGTCGGGTCGTCCCTATCGCAACGATAACCAAACGTCCGTCACGTTTTGCGTATCATTATTATTAGTCGGCCTTTTCCAGTCATTCGGTCCGTTCTTTTATAATTTTCGCGTCCGGACCACTCGATTCTATTTACGTAGCCCCGACGTGGTCTTGAAAAATACAACACTGCAGGGTGATTTGACATGGCATTTGACCGGATTCGGCGTGTACGAGAGAGACGTACGTGAGTGAGGCGATCAAAATGTTGTACGACGATGGACTGACGCGCGCCGTTACGGACTACAATTAGAGACCCGGTGAACCGCGCTTAATCGTTTGCGATTATTGATAATGTTTGCGTACGCGTTCGAAAATCGACTCGTTCGCCGTGACTCGACTTGAGCATTCAAACCTGTCGGATTTCCGATGGTTTATTAACGCGTTCGATAATGTTCATCGTCTGTTATTCGGTCGTCCCTTTTTTTTCCCCCAACGTCAAACCCTTTTCGTGCGCTTCTCTTCAACGCGAACGTTCGCGTTTTGATTAGCGATCAATCGTTCTCAACACGTTCGAATCCTGTCACATTATTTCCAGTTTTCTTCATCAGTCAGTCGGGTTTTGTAATTTAGTTTCATTTCGATTTTTATACGATTGTATTTGCTGTTGTATTCGGCGAGACCGATTGTTTTTCCACGATGTTCTAATAAGAAACGAAAAAAAAAAATGTCTTCGACGAGAAACATAAAAGAACCGATACTTTTGATTTTGGCCTCCACGACCCGAGTCGGATGACTGCTTCTCGTCACTGTGCAGCGTGTCGTCGTACATCAAATGATCATGATTGGTGTACGTGAGAAAAACGTGTGAAGTGTTCAAAAGAAAAAACATACATTTTCACACGATAAATACAACGGACGCAGTCGTTGTAAACAACCAAACAGAAAACATCAAAAACTCTTTCGATATTCGTTTGACATACGCTCTGGTAGACGGGTTTCGCCCGTCCCATACACGTTGTACTCTGTTCGTCTTATCTAACATTGAAACACCGTATAACCATTAAGCGGGGTTAAGCGTTAGAAACGTTCCGTGTAAAAACATGGATCGGTCGTACGACTTTGTCTACAGCTATTAACTTATCCGTCCGTTTCCCCCGCCAGCGCGGTAAATAATTTTCGCCGCGTTACGACATCTCGACCGGACGATAAAATTATACGTGTCTGGAACACGCCTGTACCGTCACCCCTAACTGCTCGCGTTGTTCACGTTCTATAATCGAAAATGTTGAGTCGGATTTCGAAAATCCCACTTGAGAAAATTTATCTCTTGTCAAACGTGAATTGCGTTCCGCGTTACTTATTAACGAACGACCGGGTTTTAATACGATTTTGCTGAACGTCGTACTGAATTTCTTATTATGATTTCTTGGAACAAGCGGTACGGTTTTAAATTTGAATTATTCTCTTATCGTGTACGTAAGCGTTATGAATCTTATATAACGCGCTACTCGTCTGGTTTTCTTTTTTCTTTTTTACATTGTTTTATTAACTTATATCGTGGAATAATATTTCCAAAGCAAGTTCGATCATTTATTTTTAACTCGTTAAATCATGTTAATACAACAAATACGAGGGAAGTTAATAGTTTCTTAAATTTTTATTTTCGAGTTCAAAAGTTAAAATAATAATTTTGGAAAAAAAACAATTCTACTAGGTTTAACGTTGAAGTTTACTAACGAGCGTTACAAAAATAACGTGAAAATGAAATAAGACCTCTCGATGTCGTCTTAATGTGATTTTCAGTAATTTAATGTTTGTCATCAAACGCTATATAAACAATACTATAGTGTTTGACGGTACTTATTGCTAACTTGCTTTTACTTACACAAAAATAATTAACTTGAAAAAAATCAACGCGTTTAGCAACGTAATTAAAATGAATCCGCCCAAAAACTCTAATCCATTAACGAATTAATTCGACTACGGGTATAGTTTCGTAATATGCAGTTTACTGTTCAGCTTTAATATCATTATAATGTATACATTTATCGTAAAAACTATTTCATCGTTTCGCGATGAAAAAAAGAAAGAAAAGTACTGTTACCGTACCGAGACGACGACAAATTGAAAATGTACGCCAGCGCTGAAGCGTGTAAATAATAGTTTACAAGAGTGTCGAACGTGGGCGGGGACTGGGAAATTTCGTCGGCCGAGTCGATAAAATTTCGTGTTCGATACCCGTGAAAATACAAAACGTATACATTTCTTTCTTTTTTCCAACGTCCGTGTTATAGCGCGGTTCGGTTGGTTCGATGCGATTTTTATTTTATCATCTCTTTCCAAATCGAAATTTAAACGGAAACCGACAGAAACAGACAATTCTGGTACGGCTTCGGGTCCGCCGATTCGCGGTTACACGCGACAACAACAAAAATGTGGCGACAACAGGTTGTCCCGTTATCGAAACGGTATACACGATATTAGCTGTCAACGCTATTCCGTCTAAATGTTAAGCGGACAGTGTTGAGAATGTTTTTATCGGAAACTCGTAAATCCGATTACGGGTGTGAGGGGGAACAAGTAAATGAAAATCGTGTACGGGCAACGTAAAGGAATTGGATTCGAAGTCCGGACGTGGCTCTGCCTCGCTTGACCGGACGGGACACGAGGCCGGTTTGTCAAAAGCAACGGCATTGCGGCAAATAACATTGCTATCCGGTATACCGTACGGGATTTAAATTATTTCGGAGAATACGTCTGACGTACGAAGAGACCCCGCCGGCCTGTTGGGAAATTTCCCGGTTCCCCGTTACGCAAATCCGCCTCCGGCATCGTACGTATAAAATATTAATAACGCGGTGGGAAATGACAAATGCGTGTTGGTTTTTTTTTTTTTTTTTTACCAAGAACGATATACGCGTGTTGAGTAACTCTCGTATATACAAACAAAAATGTGCGATACGTGTACATTAAAAAAAAAGATTATTTTTGTTTTTATCGCGAAAATCGGACGTAACCGTCTCGACGATCGTGTACGTTTTTAATTTCGTTCGTTGTTTAAGTAAACTATAACGTGCTTATGCAGAGGATTGCCGATATGTCACGCCTCGAAATATTTTCCCGTCTATTCTGATCGTAGTGTTTTCAACATTAAATATTTGACAGACAAACGATATTAATATAAACAATATTCGATTATTTCTCTCCGTTGTCCTCAGTTTAACGCAAATCCGATGTGGCGTCTATTTTTGTCAGGTCTCTTCTCACCGAGTCAACCCGTTCTTGACGCGATCTCCTTAATGGTCTCTTACCGTCCGTCTTTTCCATCGTTACCTTTTCTATTAGACTTCGTTCTGCTCGTCATACACACAGCCCATTCTAGCAATTTGTTATCTATATAACTCACGTACACTCGACTTGTCGCACAGCTCTCTTGGATCGTCATTCTTTCTCTTTTTGAATATTCTCCAATCAACGCGATGTATACTGGTCCGTATATCTTCCATAATATTTGTCCCGTTTCGAAACTAATCGTCTTTCTTCGTCTCATTTTGTACTAGACCGTGTTCCGCGAGCATATGTTAAAATGGGTCCGCAAATAAGTACCATACAGTCGTTCTTTTCTTCGACTTGACAATGGTTTAGATGAGAACGTTCATTGCGAAGTAGCCTCCATTTGCCGCATTTTGTCTAAGCGTCATTTCGCTGTGCATATTGTTCTTTTTAATCGCATTAACTCCCAGGTATTTGAAAATCTTTAAATTTTAAAAATATGTCGAACGAACGAGAAATTCCAAAATTTGAATTGTCAAAACTCAACATTATTTTCAATAAGTAAATTTAAAATAAAAAAAAGATTAATTTAAATACGAGGAAGTATGAATTAACGAAATCGGACGACAACTTCCAAATCACACTGTATATTATAAAAATACTACCGAAACCGGTGTTCGTGTATACAACAACCATAAACGAATGAAAAAGACCAAGAAAAAAACACCGTAATGTTATCCAACCCTCGTTTTACGTTTTAAAAAATTCCTCCAATTCAATGTCATTTTGTTTTGTTTTTTTTTTCGTTTTTTCCTACGAAATAATTTATTATGTCTACTGTTATTTATGAGACAATAGACACATCAAGTACCCTTTTTTTTCTTCTTTTTTTTTTACCCTAGTCTCGTTCAACCCTTTGCTATACAACGTGCCATTTGGGTTTCGTGTGACACATATTCTTCTTCCCCTTTCCTCGGCTCTCTTATTTTCCCTTACGATTCATTTCCGGTTTTCCCACAAATAAGATTTACGAAAGCGGATCGCCTCCACTCGTTCAAGCTTACGGTTGAACTGTCACGGTGAGATTCTCCTAGCGCGTTATCGCGTTATCACTGTTGACGTGGAAATTATTGCACCGAGTACGATGGTCCGAGCAGGTGAGTCGTCGCCACTAAATATATGTCTGGCGCGTTATCAACGTCTAAAGTGTCCTGAAGGGCGAAAACGATGCGAGTCTGAAAAGTATATATATATAAAGTTCTTTAATCTTTAACCTTATTTCTCTCTCTCTCTCTCTTTCTTCTAATAAATCTTACATAACTAATCGTCATAACCCTCTCCCCTTTATATCAAATTATACTCTACACAAAGATCTTTCGACGAAAACAATGACATAAAAAGCTATACAGTTCTACAAACATTTTCATAACCGATTACAAAACCACTTCCGCCAACTCGTAAAAGAACTCGCACAATACATACCCGATGTATAATCTTCATCGTCGTCTAAAGAACACCGGTGTCGTGACGTAGTTTAAAATTAAATTAAACGTGTTTATAAAGATAAAGTGAGCCACCGTGAATATCAGCTCAATGAGTTATTTAAACAAAGATTTTAGAGTTGTGTTATTTCGAATGTTAAAGCAACGATAAATGTATCATTGTATTTGAAAAACGATTCTCGACGACCCTAGTAATTTATTATATTTAATAAATATGATAAATATTGACAAAATATTATGTGTTTAATTGTCTAAACTCGTAATACATTTCGAGCTCTTAAACAATATAAAAATTACCTTTGTCCAAAAACAGATTGTCATTGGTATCAACTTGACGTAGGTATCTACTTTACAAGTGGACAAGATTTTCATTCTATAGCTCTATAGAGTGTTCTATTGCTTGCAATTACAATAATTTTAAATTTCCAAACGACAATGAAATAACATTTATAAAATAAAATAATTACAATAGGTTTTTAATCCGATTTGAAATATTATGCAACTTTATGCGTACGCGTATTTTCGTTTGTTTGGAAAAATCGTGAAATCTGAATTCAGGTAGTACCCTAGACATACATCTACATATGATACCTGCCCTCGAGAGAAAGAAAAAGAAACCGCATCGTTTCGAAACCAATATTGTAGTACAAATCAATACAGATAGATCTACTTTTTTATTGATCGCGCGGGCAAAAATCACACGGTTAAACAATCATTTGTTGTTGTCTGCAAAGAAATAAAAGAAGTGGATATAAACAACAACAACAACAAAAACGGTCGCGTTTCACGAGACCAATAGTTCATAAATAAACATTTCCCGATAACAGTGTAACGCGACGATATATACGATCGAATTCGAGCGCAAAACCACTTACGAGTCGGAAATGATTAAGAATTCAACAAGAAAAACTACTAAATTGTCTTACAGCGGTCGTCAGTGATGGCGAGGGATGCGTTAACGCGTCTAAATATTTTAACACGGTCGGAAAGAAACTTCTACGTCACTAGATATTCGACTAGCCGGCGAAATAGAAACCGCTTTCTCCGAAAACGACGATTTTCGTCTGCCGAGACGGGGAGAGAGTGATGATGGTGTGCGTCTTTTTCGTAATTACATACTTTTAAAGCGACAAAACGTAATTATACTTTTTTCCCCTACGCCCTCAGCAAAACAACACCAAACAAGAAACTGCGAGAAGAAAATAGATCGTTTCTAGAACTTTTCGTTTCCCAGAATCTATTGTACACGATGTGGAGTAAAATAATAATAATAATAAAATCCAGACGACACCGCTCCGCTGATCGTCGGACGTTCCGGAATCGACCGTCGCCAAAAATCATATTATTTCGATACAGTATTTTCCGTGGACACGTCAAAGTCGTTGTTCTCGGACCGTATAACTGTGTTGAAATAAATTGTTATTATTAACTGCCCTAACGAATCGGTCGAGATTTCTAGTGTAAAACCGTTATCAGAGCACAGTGTACTCGAAACGTGTGTCTCGTTTTATTATTTTGTTAATATCTTTTGATGAACTGTTTGAATGTTTGGAGCAATAAATATAATAAATTGAAAATATAATGAATTACCCAATAATAAAAACGTGACGCGATCCAAATAGTATAGATATATACGCACGGAGCGTGCAATAAATAATAATAAAATGTCCCAGACATTTTTTCGTGACTCTTGCAGGTGCTCCAGAAAGTCGCCAAAGACGATTAAAAAGACCGTAAAAACATTCACGAGTTCAGGACCATCGTCCCTATGCCGAATTTTAGGAAAACAAATTATTTGGATCCGCTCCTGTTGTTATACATATATGTATTGATTTTGTTTTCTTGCCTAAAACGTATGACAGAGTTTTAATTGTTAATTTTAACAGCTTTAATCAAATACTAGTATTCGATAGGTATAATATTTTATTTACGTGTTTACTATTAGCCTGCTGCGCGCGTTCGAAAGCACGCCGACGAGCGTAACGAAAACGTCGAACGTACATAACCCGACCCACAAAATGATTAACTCGTGACGTGGGGGTTTGAAAAAAAAAATAATCTGAATGAACTATCTATATATATAATGAAATGAGGATAAGATTCGACTAAGCGCTTCGGCGAAATTTGTTTTTTTTTTTTTTATTAGAGACATAATCAAACAAATATTCGCCTCGACAATCACATAAAATAATTGATTAAATAAAAAAAAAACAGAAAAACAATTTACAACAAAAAACCCTCAGATAGGAAAAAAATTTAATAAGAAATAAATAAGGAAAACATTGGATGATTGAAAGAAATGAGGAAGAGTAAAAGGAATATTATTGGAAGAGAGTAAGCTGGAAAGAATGAGACGTTTACGAGTAAGGACCGGACAAATGAAGAGGCGAAACGAATTGCATACAAAGGATCTATTATGCCGTGTACGAAAGTTTGGTTTATTTATGGTATTATATTTATAACGGAATTGTATGTATCATAAAAAAAAATTACAAATAAAACTGTCTACTCTACTTGTTTGCCAATCATTTAAACGTCTCAAAGCTGATATATTTGTAAACCCGATTTTTCCTAAATACGTGAATATTTACGCAATACGCGCAACCAACGGTCCGAACGGTATACATACGAGTATATTATTCAATGGAAGGTTCGATTCTCAAGAGCTCCGATATTATGTATGAAACTTACGATCTTTTTACCGCCAACGATATCCGCGAAGATTCATGGCTGCAATTATTTTTTTAGATCCGTCGGTCTACAACGGCCTATTACCGTTACCGGGCGTCGTTCGCCCGCCAAAAAAAAAAAAAAATTGGCAAACCCGAGCACGCATTTTATTATATAATCGTTAGAAATCGGTTAGAAATTCACGCTCCGCGCTCGTTGTTCGCGAATTATTATCAATTTCGATTACGCGCCGTATCCCCGGGCGTACGATATACTCAGAGGTTAAATTGTGGGAGGGCACGCAGAGTGACTGAGTACTCCTTCTATTTTTTCAAATATTTGTGCGTACCTCAACTAATTGTTTTAAAGAGGAACGCGAGGCACGGTATTCGCTTTTCCACAGTCGACGTTTTATATTATTCTTTGGATTAAGATAAGCTCCATTTTATTAGTTATTACTCTGAAGGCTTACAAAATGTATTTAGGACGCAATTAATTTGTAAGCCTTCAGAGAGTACCCCTACTATTTTTTCCCCAATTCAATCGCTGGATATACTGTATTCGTATTATTCGTTTTTTTTTTTACTTTTCAGATTCCGGTACGGACATGCAAATCGGCTTGGAAAATCGAAAGCAGGTTTCTGAACGAGCCGTACAAACGGAAGAGACGAGGATCGTACCCGAGTCATAACAATCGAACCGAATGTGTCGTTCGCCGCCGCCGCCGCCGCCGCTGTTGCCGCCGCTTCCCCCCTGCTATTATATACGCTAAACATAACATTATATAAAAATACATACGTAACAAACAGAAGAAGTCTACACGCGAAAAGACTGAAACGATCGTTCACGCGACGTTTTAAATGTTCGAACGCGGTATACGCGAGCGGAGGAGGGGGGAGGGGGCCGCATCGAAAACGAATGTTTCGACGGTCGTACGATATTTCCGCGCCGGAAAGCGTATTTTCTTTCGAAAAGGAAGGGGTGGGGAGAATGACGTTTTCTTTTTACTGCGTCGGCTATAAAACGTAACCGATCCAGAACGTACGCGACAGTCGCGTGAAAACCGTACCCGCTGTTTTCGTGCGATATGTGTGCGCAGAGATCGCGTGTATATATACAATAGATCCCGGAACACGTTCCGGCTCGTAAAAACGTTCGAAGAAAACACAATGTACCGTGCAACGGATAGATTTCGAACGTTTATTTTATTTGCCGATTTTTTTATTTTTTTTTTTTTTAATAAACTTCCGGTTCGTCAAACTGTTTGAACGTGTCGCGCGCGTAAAACGTCTTATCGCCAGAAAAAATAAAAAAAATAAACGATAAATCGTCATAAAAAAAAAAAAAAAAGTAAAAAACTCGCACCGGGCACCGGCCGCGTAATATAATATATTATTCGTTACGATAACGCGTAAATACTTCCGACGAGCGTTCCGTTATCGAAATCAAATTATCGGAATTCCCGTAAAACCGATTTCGCGCGAAACCATATAATAACTTTCCATTACGGTCCGCTCGGTTTCGCAGATACGACGAAAAACAATAATTGTGTATACAACGGCAAACTTCCCCCCCCCCCCACCGCCATCAATTACAAAAAGCGTTTGTAGTTCGCGTGTCGCGTTTTATCTGCGGCGTGCAGCTCTCGCGACGAGACTGGAAAAACGCGACGACGACGACGACAGTCCGAGACGAAATCGACCGTCGCGATGTTTTCGTGTCGACAAGAGACGAGCGAAACGTGACGCAAAAATCACATGCCGTCACCGCGCGGTGTCTCGAGACGTTCGGGGTAGACCTCTATCGCCAAAGTTTTTTTTTTTGTGGGAAGGAGGAGTTATAACGGTTTGACCTCGTCTGGAAACGCATTTCACACACCCTATTGAACAAAGTTCAATCGACAACCAGAGCGCAACGGGACCTGTGAAAAAGTCGGTTCTTCTTACAAATGAATAAGTCATCCGAGTCTCCCGACTATTGCGTGGGTTTTTTTCCTGTAAAACCGTTCAGAAGATTATACGCAAAGTCAGATCGTTCCAAATCTTTCCGACACACAATCCCGTGCGCACATGGCATTTGTTTCGCTCGAACGCTCCTGCCTGCTTCACTCCGTTCGGTCTAATCTCGTAGTGTGTACACAATACGTGTGTGTGTGTGTGTGCCCGCGACACATTATACGGTTTGCGTTGTAGACGTTTTTCCGCGTCATTCGTTCGTAGTGGCGACGCAACCACACACGGAAACGGTCAAACGGAATTAGCTTTTATTGTCGTCCGGGCGCGGTTTTACGGTCGCAGTTCAGGTCGACCTGACGAGTAACCTCGTGCGCGTGGGCCTCGTCGTCCGATTTTTTGTCACGGATTTATTCGTTGAATCTTCATGTGCGTATGTTTATGTGTGTGTGTATGTGTGTGTTGCTGTTATTTATTCAGCGGAAACGGACAATGTTTCCACGCGCGTTCCCACTCGTTTCCAAATAACGATACAGCGATCGTGCCTACTTGTATACGCACAGTAACTGCCGTTCGCAACACTCGTTTTAACGATTTAATACGAGCAATGATCATGATGGAGACTATATATCGGTCCTGAGGTCTAAAACACATTTCCCATTCGAGATCGTGACCGCGTTCGTACTGTTTACGACCATAGCACAAAGTGTTTACTCCGAAACACAAGTAAACTTCGAGTTATAGAGTTGATTTCAGAACAGTCTTTAAAACTTGATTTACGACCGAAATGGGCTTTATCGTTTTTTTTTTTTTCCTTGTAGATGGACGTGTTACTATTGTGTGTTACTGTGAATTCCATGCCCAAACAACACTATACGCGCGTGATCTCGCGTAATTTCAGAATGTTAGACATCCGTTTCCCTGTCGCAAACAAAGTAATTTCGCGTGTATTAACGACCGTATTTCACATCGTCCCGGCTGTGCGATTCGCCGCGACACAAAACGTCCACAACGTCGTCTCGTAAACGTAATCGATATTCGATGCGGCGTCGCGGTGGTTTTCCTTCCGTGAGTGCATCGCAATATCGCGAACGGAGAACTGTATTATAATCATATCGAGCTAAAGGCACTTCATGTGTCGTCAAGCGTGCTGGAAACGCCCGGAAATTCCACGACATTCCATTCAAACGAACTAATGAAAAGTGGATACACACTCGTTCACTCCCCTGGAAATCCTGCTAGAAGACTTGGACACCAACTAACATAACAAACACCTGCCGAAGTGCTGTCACTGGACGGAGATTCTTCTTCGTCGGGTGAACGTGCGTGATTACGTAGCTCTCGGCACTCGTGCTTAATGTACACCGCGCGTACGTACAGATTTTATGATTCCAAAAATTAAATTGTATATCGTTCGTTCAATTGATTCGACGGAAATAATAAACAGCAGTCCGCGACATCGACAAATAAAAAAAAAACAACGCTGATTTACGACCTCTGTAATTAATATTAAAAAAAATACCAACGATAACATTACCGTTTGGACGTATTTGCCGGTTCGGACCGTACTGGTTCGATATCGTATAACCACACATAACCGAGGGGGGAAAAAGCCGAAATTCGATTTCGCACTAAACGAACGGCCGCCGCCGCGTACACCGACTTGCTGCCGCGCGTTTACATGAAATACCGCGCTGCCCGCAACGCAAACCGAATCGTTCTTGATCGGTTTCCGAGGAAAACGCAATCGGTCGTGTAAACCGTTTAAATACGAACCCGTAACCCCCGACAAATAGGCACTGTGCTCATCGTAACGACGCGGTGAATTAAATAAAAAAAACCGTATATACGGTTCCGCGTCCGTCGTCGTAGGGACGATGAAAATGATAAGCGGCGAAAAAACTGTTTCGACTTCTGACAACGTCCAAAACTTACAAGAAACGTTTTATTTTAATATCGTCTTTCTTCTTCTCGACGGCGAGGGCGCGCGCGTCCGATTTATAACCTCGATTTAAATATCAAACGACCCCCATGATCGAAATTCGCTGAATCCGCGGTTGTATGTTTTACATTCGAATGTCGAAAACCTGTCGGCAAAAGTATACGGGTTCAAACGGATATCCTGACGAAACAATCAATAAATTCTCCCCATAAAGACCAACATAACGATTTTAGACGCCGTGTTCCACAGAAATTTATTTTATTTTCTGGTATTTTCTCGCAATTTTCGTTAAGTTTTCACATTATTTCGTTCTCAAATATTCAATTAAATGTAATTTTAAATATAATTTGTCAACGTCGGACACGACAAATATCGACTACTTTTAATTGTTTAACTTCTTTTCAGAAAGTAATATCTATTATCACTTGTACATTAACCTACTGTCAATTGATAAAAAGTTATCATCGTATTAATCGAAATTTTGCTAATTCCTCTTCGCAGAGCTAAACAACGTATTATTTAATAATAATAAACAATCTAACATTTTCTATGCTGCGAGTTCAATTCACTTCATCAATTGCCAACAACTTTAATCATGGTGAATATTCACCAGACAAAAATCAAATGTAAAAAAAATACATTCGACTGTTATTCTAAATTCATTTTTTTTTTTTTTAATTATTAGGGGAATATTTTAAACACTTTTCATAAGTATCTTTTACAACACTGCAAATTATGACATTGCAATACGAACATGTCGTTATTCATATTGTAAATATAATACAATTTCGACAAAATCGGTATTCAAATCGTTTCATCAAGTACAGTTGTAATTGAATACCGCAATCGATTAAAAATTTAAAAACAAATACGTACTGATAACACACAGTGCTATATAACATAATTTATACGTGCGTAACATCTGATTAGTACAAAAACAAAACAATCATAACGTTCATACTCGGAAAAATGAATAATAGTTGGTTTTAATGATGATATTTCAGTACTTCTGCTATTCTCACTCTATCTGTGACCGCTATACTTAGTCATTCATTGTCTCCCGCAGTATTTGCTTTTGGCATTACGTATAGCCATTTTGCTAATTAGTCATTATCCAGAATAATTTTATGCTTATGGCCTCATATAACCCTTTGTTGATTTTTAGGGGTTTTTTCTTTCGAAAACGCCCCGGGAATTTTACATACTTTTATTTTTTGGCCGTTTATTGCTCTTCCCGAGCTGTTTTTTCCCCCTTTTCCCTAGACAAAACTTTCGCAAAAGTTTATTTTTTCTGTTAATTTCATACAATTTTTTTAATTTGTACGTTATCGTCTGTTAGCCGTTTGAAAATGTAAACGATTAGAACGATTACGTTTTTACTGTTTTTCGAATTTTTTAAGCAGCCGAGCATGTGAAATCGTTGTTGAATCCGAAAAACCAACGGTTAGAGGTTATTTATTATCATTTATGCTTATGTATGCGAATATATAAGACTGGCGGCTAAATATTTCTATTATTTCAAATATTTTTTCGACATTTTTATGTAAAAAAAAAAAAAAAGAAAAAATAAATATTTAAGACGTTTGGTTTTGGCCAAAAGTAAAAAAAGCTGTACAACACCGTATTCGGTACACGCTAGCGCCGTCGGGTGTTTTCTAAACAAATAAAGTCGAACTTCACAGACACTCTGGTGAAATCGTCGAATATAGAAAACATATTTCGCCAATAAACTTTTCAAAACCCTTTTTCCTCTGACATAAACTTTTATTTTTTTTTTCATACCGCGAGAAATGCAAACCTCTACGCGCATTTCGTTTGAAGGAGACATAATGAAAAACATTATTTAAAGCGTGATTTTTTTCTTATCACGAGCCAGCAATTATCCGCCCAGATATCAAGCGAATTTTGTTTCGTCATTTTTTTATTCGCGATTAAATCGTTTTTTTAAAGACTACGATATCGTGTAAGCTTTTGATTTCTAAACGGTTACCTATATTTTTGTTCACGCTATCTTATACCGAACTAAATTCATTTTCGATTTTTTCCATCGACATTCCGTCGCTCGCGAATAATCGTTACGACAGAAACGTGTTCTACGATAGTGATATTATCATAGTCGCTTAACGGTTACGACCGCCGCGTCGATTCGAACGGACATTTAACCATCCTAAAGCTTTAAACGTTACTGACCTTAAAGCGTCTCCAGCGGGGTAACGTTCGACGTCAGCTGCGCGGTACCTCTCGAACGCTTATTTGCTCGGCAAAAACGTTCGTCGGATTTCAAAAATCAACACGCGTAAATTCCTGTGAAAAAAAAACAAACAAATATAGTTGGATTTGTACATTTCCGTAGGCCACCCCGTTCGAAAACCGAAATTACAGATAAGGAGGGTGGAAATACATCGAAAATACATAATGATATTTCCCGGGGTAACGAGACAGCCGGGACGTTTAAAAAACGTTCGGCCCAAATATGTGATTTGATGGAAATCGCCGCGCGCGCTCCCGCGTTTTATCTCGTGTTCTCCGTCGACACGGGAAATAATAATGTTTAACGTGTACGGACAGTGGCATATCCAGAGTTTTTTTTTTTTTTTGAAAGGGGGTTAAATAAAATATAACAAATTAAATCGTCGTTCCGCGTTCTGTGTAATCACTACAGACATTGACATTTCAACACGAACAATACCGTTATGAAAAACGCTATCGAAATTCGAAGACGTACCAAAAAATACATATGACGAGATAAGAATGATGTCGTTGACGTGTGTAACGGTTATCGCCGGTGATCGGAAAACGATTTTATTCGATAATCGTGTAATAGCCGACGATACGTACCAGTTCGGTTATTACTCGTGAGCGTTTAATACTTATGTACGTATTCGACGACGATGATTATGATAATAATAATAATAATATTGTTCGACCGTTTAGCAACAATTCCCCTCCTGGACACGCCGTCGTCGTTTACGGAACAACAAACGCGAGAAAATACTACGTAGGGTTGTGCGCCGTGTTCGAACGTTTCGAGTGCATATCACGCCGGAATCCAGTGAATCGTGGTGAATACACTGCGCTCGTAGCAATACGCGTGACGTTCATTATTAACGCATTGAAACGAAGCGACTGTTTCTCTTTCCGTCGCATCGCTCGCGGCGGGTCCTCAAAACACGTCTCGCCGTACTTCGCCGTACTTCGGGCCCACTGACGAGAACGAAGTGGTCGCCGGTGCCGCGGAGCTGTACATATTTTTACGGGGGATGGTGTTATGAACATAATCTGCCTAATATATTCGAAAAACGCTAAAACCGGTAACCGCCATCTCGATTTAAGATTATATATATTTATATTTAAGGAGTTTGTTATCTAAACACTCGTAAATCATAATAGTCAAAAAACAAAAATTTAATTATGTATTCGAATATGAATCTCCATTTGTATGAATCTGTCCATTTGTTGTACTCGGGTGTTCCGAAATGCTTGAGCAAAACTTTTCTACCGGCATGTCAATCGAAACGTGCCGGAAAGTAAGCGAAAACTTCAGAAATCGCCTACGACAATGGTATCGCTGCTGACGGCCGTCATTTGTCTGATATTGTTTTTAAAACGTTATCAAATAAAATGGGGTTACCCGCTAATTTGTATTTAATAAACCGCTTGTCACTAAGTCGTATCGTTTCTGATTTATAGCACCGCAAAACCCGTTCGGTCGGCGACGCGATGTTGTCATTACGTTTTTCCACGTACGCGCGAAATGATTTCGTCGACGACGGTTCGGTGATAATCGAAATTCAAACGCGCTTAAATACCTCCCAACCGACTTCCGAGTTCCGGGGGTCTCAATACCGAAACGCTGCGTTCGAAATTCGACGTTTTCAATCTCGAATGTCACGGAAATCCGATTACAAAAACGTAAAAACATACGGAAACAACGACCGGCGCCCACTTCTCGTCGTCTAACACGACGCACGAGTCAAACTAGAAATACGTTTTACGGTCGAAACCGTTTTATATATAATGACCGTAACAACGAACTCGCACCGTCCGACGGTTAGTCTAACGGTTTACTTTGTTTACGACCGGTATCCGTTGCGATTGACCGCGGTACTTCAAAAAACCAAAAAAAAAACAAAAAACGCGATGCGCGGGCATTTAGCGTACGTTTCAACGACTTCTCGTCCGGTGTCGTACGCACGGCGACCGCTTACGTCTCGTTAGAAATGAACGTCCGAAGCACACTGGACGCGGACGAGATTTCGTCGATTCGCCCGCGACAAAAAAATAGGAGAGGAGCCCCTTTATCGAGTCTCTGCGTTGTTATAATACGTTATTATTATTATTATTATTATTATTATTATTATTATTACGCGCGCGATTCGCCGATGTGCGGTACAGTCGAACTATACGTCGTAAACGTGACATGTACGAAACGAATGTTCCGTGAAAACCATTTTAAACGTACACGGAAAAACGTTCCGCGCGTCCGTACAACTCGACATAATACACGAGGGCGGGCTGATAAGTAATGCCCTTTTTACACGTAACTCTTAAGCTATTGAACTGAAATCAATAAAACAAAATCAGAATTTTCTGAAACCGATCTGAAATCGTCAACTCTTCGTTTGTGGATCGCATCGGTGACCGTTACCGGCCACGTCGATCCTGATCGGAATTAATGGCCTACTTTTAACCCGTAATACCCAACGACGTCAACGGTTCCCGTTTCCATAAACCACGAGTAAACGTTTACGAATATCCACAGGTTTTCCGCGACAAGAAATTCAATTACAGCACGCTGTTTGTACCGCACACCTGAAGAGGTCGTCGTTTTGAATTACGTGAAACGTTAACCTACACAATCGCGATTTGACACGTACTCGAACCGACCACATTAGCTATGAGATTTTCAAGAAAATGTGAATTTTATCGGAATTCCAAAAACAGTTAAGCGATAAAAGACATTACTTGGTCAGCCCGCTCTCGTTTATGTGTAATATATGCATTTCTATAACACACTATATAAGGCGATGTACGTATTGTATATAAAACGTTTTTTTCTCTCACATTTTCCGTGTCCGTATGTAACATTTATTATTATACCGTTTCATTATTATACTACCATTGTTTACTGTGTTGCGACGATTTTATTCATTCAAATGATATATATATATATATTTATTTATTATGTTTCGCGTTGAGTTTATTCGTTGTTTGATTTCCGCGAACGTCTACAAGATTATATTGATAATAATGTTATTTAAATGAATGCGTTGCTCAATGTACCGTTTTAATTATTTTTTTCTTTTGTATTTACGTTTTTTTTTTTTTTTTAGACGAATCCCGTTTGTAGGCCGAATCCGTCGCGTAATCGCGTTTATACATATATATATATATATATCAATGTTTATCGACGATCGTATTATATTAAATATTGTAACTGTTAACAATTTACAGAAATATATAATCACTCGAATACGTATACGAATATTGATTTTATATGGAAACGAACGCCGGAGGAGAACCGGTCGGACGCGATTGCGTGTGATATGAGGACGTGTGCGCGTGGACGATGTGGGAGAGATCGCGTGAAGTGGATGTTTAGGATCCCAAATAACTGGGATAGAGGCGAGGCAGAAGGAGAACACACGTGTACACAAGCACGAACGACGATTCGAACGTTATCCGTTTATTGTTTTCGTTTTGGTTCCGATCCATAATTTGTTCGCGATACGTTTTGTCGCGGACCATATCGGCGCTGTCGGGAATTCGCAGACACCGTATTCCACCGGCGGACCACGCCAGCCAAAAGAAACGACTGTCGCCGCGACCGAATGTTATTAAAACGGAATGTCGGACATTTCGACGGACGCGATTTCGAAAACGGCGTGCAGACAATGTCCGAGCCGTCCAAAACGACGAACGATATGATTGTCCCCGGTGTGGTAAACGCAATGTATTGTGTTCAGTAGGAACGCGTAAACGACAACGACGGAAACGCGACAGTTTCGAAATATGCAGACGGCCCGGGCGCGCGACTGGAAAACGACGAACACGTCT
The DNA here is from genome assembly GCA_019022885.1 of Schlechtendalia chinensis. Taxonomy (NCBI): domain Eukaryota; kingdom Metazoa; phylum Arthropoda; class Insecta; order Hemiptera; family Aphididae; genus Schlechtendalia; species Schlechtendalia chinensis. Next base: position 18,719,770 of record CM032340.1, on the reverse strand, counting down.
ATAAAAATGCTAAACCGGCATCGTGATGAAAACGATAACCAAACACAATAATTTACCGTTAAGCGGACGGTACAAAAATCCAAATCTAGACAGTAACGTTCAGCAGACTCGGTCGACGACACCGTCATCAAGAAAGTTGATACGTTCGAAAATAGTTTTCACGTTTCAAAAGAAAAGATAAACCGCCGTTCAACGTAACAACCGTGTAAAATACTAAAGTGGTACATACTTGTTGTGATCAGAATTTGTTCGTTCAAAGCGGCACGACGCTGCTAGGTTTTCGGTAGTACGGTGTTGTAAAAAAATTCCAAACAAAAAGACACACGAACACCAAAGAAAATTACGTTCAAACAGCAATAAGAACTCTATTTTTATATTCCGTTATGGGTTAGCTGGATACCAAAACAATGGTTGACGGTAAGTGAAAACAAATACATCTATCGTTACTTTACATTTTGGTCTTTGGTAAAAAAAAAAAACCATCGTTACCGCGTTTTAACATTTGGCGGTTGTTTTTAAATGTTCCAGCGCGAGTGGGACGGTTAGAGATTTCTACGAATGACGTTTTGCTGTCTCCCGCCGGCACATATTTTCTAAAAACGGGACGTCTGATCACTTTACACATACTCGACTCGACACCTCTGAACGTTTGCATTCCTATTTCGCCGTTTGACCAATTACTTGAATTCAACTAATACACACATTCAACATTGTCAAACTTTTGAATTAAATATGGAATTCCGGACGCGTAAATGTGCGAGTACTATACTAGACAAGTCTTCGTTTCTCTTTCCGTCTTATCCATGCTCTGTCCATGATGTTGACTAAAAACACGAATGTAAATTCAAACAAAACGTTTACGACAAGTACGACAGTGAAGTTTCAAATTTGTACTGTAAAAACCTCAAACGAAGGGTTTTAATATTTATTTAAACACATTTTGACTAAAGTAAATGCTTAAAGTCAAGTACATGCATTTCAATTTAATTGGACGAACTATACATTGTTGCCGTAGTAAATATTTGTCTTCAACGCTGGGTGTTTTGTATGTAGTATTTTCTAAATGAGAGTATTCTCTTAAGAAATCACAATAGAACAATAATCATAAGAAAATCTAATTTAATAAATTAATTGCTTTATTCCCAGCTCACTCCTTCAATTTATATCTAAATGATTCTCCTTTTTGTACCCTGCACGATGGATCCTTTGTCTGTAATTCCACTCATCTTCTCTTCGATTGTCCTGTCCTATCCCATAAACGTCGTATTCTTGAAAATTTATTTACTTCTTACAACATTCCTTTTTCATTTCCTTATACATTCCAAACGTTTTCCTGATCCTTTCCGTTCTAAATTTTTTCTTTTCCGTAGGATATTCACTTTAATTTATATATATTTTTTTATTTTTTTTCTCTTCTTTTTTCCTTATTTTATTTTGTATTTTGCGTTTATTTAGTTGTTATTTTATTATTATTTAATGGTTGAGATAAATATTTTTTTTTATATGTTTTTAATAAAAAAAAAAATAAATAAAATAATTGCTTTATACATTTTTATTTTTAAAAATTCTAACAGTGTTATCGGCTCCACCAGACATTATTAGTTGTTGATTCGACCAATCGCTGCATAACACTTTGTCTTCGTGACCGGTCAATTCGAACAACGGAACTTTAGAGCTACAACGAAAAATACAATAGTTCATTACACTTTTCACCAACACGAATCTACATAGCAGTCATCGGTTTGTTTATTAAAATTGTTACCTTCTGGTGTCCCACAATTTCATGCAATTGTCATACCCGCCAGACACAAACTGATATTCGTCCGTTTGTGACCATTTGACCGTTATTACCCACTGTTTGTGTGACGAGTAAGTGCCTTTGACTAGTGATCCCTCTAAAAAACAATTACACATCGTTAGACATCTACAAACTTTGTAGATAAATTTATACTATTTATACAATACAACTGAAATGCAATTACAAAAACCACGTGCAGTACCTTTTGACCTCAAATCATATAATCTAATATGTCTGTCGGGTGAACATGTGATTATGGACCCATTCAAATCCGAGTAATCCTGATTGAAAAATGATTTCGTCCCGACAATTTCCGTTTTAATTCCGCCAATCTCACCGTCCCAAAGTTTCATAGTATGATCCCAAGAGGCCGTCAATAAATCCGAGTTGTTAATGAATTGAACGGCTGATATAACTTCCTTGTGACCTTTTAATGTCATAACCGGCGGCTGTAAAAATATGTAATACGCTCATGATTAATAATATTTCGCAAAATATTCAAATAAATATATTTACCATTATTTTTGTTTCCGATTTTAGCTTTTTAATAGATACATCAGTTGGCTCATAATTTGGATCTGATGGTAAAAATTAAATATACAAATCAATTTAAAGTTTGACCATGCTCGCACAGTGGTTTTTTCTTACATAAACATTATTAAAGACTTGGAAAAACAAATGATTTTTACCTGTTGACCAAATTTTTAACATAGTATCCCATCCACCGGTAGCAAATCTAGTTGAATCTGGACTCACGCTTATACATTCTATAGATCTTTCATGTCCACGACCGATTTGTAAACAACTAGTCGTCCCTTCTTTTATATTCCAATCCCAAACTCTGATCGACTGGTCTTGAGAACCGCTACACACAAACAAATTCACATCATTAGTTTAACACTTTGTAGATTTTACTGTCAGTTAAATAAGTTAAATAACCAACTTCAAACACATACACTATAAAGTAAATATAATATTTTTCAAATGTAAATTATTTATAAAAATAATGTTGCGATTACAAAGAAAACAATAATTATCAGCTTATTATTGAACTTATAATTATAATTATTATCTTTTATATATATACCTAACAAACGTCGCAGAATCTTTCGATACGGATATCCATTTTATGGACTTCACAGGGCTTGTATGTCCAGATATACCTATTTTATGTTTCCCTTTACTAGACCATATATGAATTGAATTATCGTAACATCCGGTTAAAATCCTGAAAGAATTGAGAATAGCATCAATAAACAGTAAAAATGCGAAACAAATTTAGATGACGTACCAAGATCCTTTAAAATGTATGGAAGACACCCAGTCGTCATGCATAAGACAATCTGCCGGTTCAGGTGCTGGAAACGCTTCCATGTATTCAATGACCACAATGTTTTCACTGGACACATCTTTTTGCGACAGATGAATATCCAAAGGCGAACGCAATAATTCCCCATTTACCAGAAAGTCAAAATGAACTTTTTTCACGACTCCGTTGTCATCGGATAGTTTATCTGAATAACCCATTATTAATTAATAAGAATAATTTACAATACATAAAACAAAATCTAATAAGTATACCTAATTAAACATTTAATGATTTGTTTAAAATGTACATTCTTTTGAAATAGAAAACTTAAGTTTAAATCCAAACTAGATTTTGGAATTTGATTGTTTTCTTTCATTATAAACTAAAATTTAATAATTCATTTAAAATCAAATGTCAAATTTTAAGAATAAAATGTGATCGAATTATGAATTAGTCACCATGTTTACTGTTGATGAACATACATCGTCAATAAACATCTAGCGTGCACGACTAGCGCCAATAGTTTTATACGATTTAAACTATTTGTTTTAAGTAAGTCTTCCGATTGGTAATCGTGTTTACAAATTATACAAATGGTCGTCATGTGTATCGTATTAGGAGCATACGACTACTGACATACGTGTGGACATGAACGTGTCAACAATAATAAATAAATTCAAACCTTTCAATAGCTCGTTAATAAGCTCGTTTAAATTTTTACATTCAACCTTGGGATCGACTGCAAACGGAAAATCTGGTACAGCATATCTGTTAGAAAAAAAAAAAAATGATTAATAATGTTAGGTACGTAACCGACGCAAGTAGAATCGTAAACACCCCGAAATAATTACTTTTCTTGTTTCGTGAGAAACTTCAATTGGATTTGTGAACCAAAATCGACCGTCCTTTTCGGGCCGTTCATGGTTCTCAAAAAACGCCGACGAAAATTAACAAGAAAACGAAAACAACGACTTCAACGTGGAAAAGTCACCGCAACTCGGCACGAACAATAACGCACTCGGTACTTGCCTCTCGTTAAACAATTGTCCGACAACAACAAAAAAACACAAAGCACGTGCCAATAAACTATGAACCACAGATATAATCTGATAACATAGAATAATATTATTCTATGGTAACAACTTGCCCGTTATCAGTGCCTTCCAGATGATAAGGTCCGAACCGCTCCGCACGGCCGCTGAAGCGCTGACGGTTAATCGTTCTTTTCCTTCTTTTGAGGTTAAGGAAATCGTGCATCCCCAAATTTGAATTGCATAGGCCCAAATAGGGATTTGTACGTTGTGATTATTGTGTCGCGCTGCGCTTGAATAATGTAAATCGTTATGATTACATCGGTACTCTACTAGATTTCGTCACCGTAAGTTTTATTCAAATACTGTGATTTTAATCCGAATTAAAAACTATTATTATCGTTGTGACGCGTTTTAAATCGGGATGTAAAAAGAAATCTCACTGTGTGGGGAGGCCCCCGCAAAAAGAAAAAAAAAAATCCATCCCCGATATACCCCAACGGACAGTTATAACGGATTACAAAAACCGAAGAACAAAACACGCTCGTTGACGAGAAAAACCAATTCTTCCCGGTTCTCTACGGCCGATGTCGACGACATTTACCATCATCTACGGCGCAGCATTCCGCGGGCCTTACCTTCTCCGTTCTCCTGTTACAAATGCCATTCGCTTCGTTCGTCGGTCCCCTTATTTCTTCGCGTTCACGACGGGACTATCGACTTTTCAAACACTCGTCTACGAAAACCCGGTCGACAATCTGTTTGCGCCGCCAGATTTCCACTACGGTATTTGTGATTACTGTGGGGTGGGGGTTAGGTTAGACATACTGAAAGCGAAATAGAAAGAGAATAGAAAAAAAAAATTGTTTTCCACATTGAAAAATAATAATAAAATATAAACGTATTTATTCAATTTTATTCGTAGGATGCACAATAACGTCCACAATAAAACCGTCTGGCCGTATATTCCGTACACATAAAAAATAAATCGCGTTCGTTTACAAATAATAATAATAAAACAAATCTATACTTACGAAAGCTATTTAAACAATAAAAACGGAATATACGACACCCTTAACACGTGTATAAATATTATGTAATATAAATAACAATCTATAATGACTATATTACACTTTATATACGAAAAAATAATAACTAATAAAGCGTAAAATTTCTAAATTAATAAAAAAATAATAATAATAGCACGAGTACTGTGTATTACCAAGTAACAGTTGAAAAAGTAGTTTTTTTATACAATACATATATATATATATATATATCGTTTCCGATGGCACTTGACCGATCTAACAGATTTCGTTTATAAAATAATAATAATCGAATAATATGATTTTTATGTTTACATGCGTCCCTACTAGTAAAACTAGAACCACAATTGATTACAGCAAAAATATACAGTTTCACTGCGGACGATACTCCTAAGTAGTCCTTCTCGTAACACACGGTGAACAATAAACGAAAAAATGAAAACAGCATATTTAAATAGTGTCTATTTAACAAAATCGATGTTACGAAAAAAAAAATAATAATACATTTACAACACTATAATAATATTGTTATAAGCACCACGTCACAAATGCGATAGTAATTGATCATCAAGACAATCTAAACGACTAATGGAATGTCGAAAAGCGATAAATTTGATTGACAATATAAGATATTGCATTTGCGTTTACATATAAGAAAATAAATGGCCAATTCATACATGTTAAGTAAATCCTTCCGACTACAGATCTTGTCTCTTTAAACATATATATATGATATGTGTGTGTTTGAGAGTAATTATCTAAGCTCGTTGTTTAACATATTGTATAAACGTAAAAAAAAAACAAACAAAATACAATATTTGATCCATAAAATTGAAATCGAACACATAATTTATACTAAATTACATGCAAATATTCAGATTGTAATGAAATTTTGCGTTCATACAAATCAATATCCTGGAAAAATTACGTCATGTTCCCCATAAATTAATCTGAAGGGTAATTTAATGACTACATAATGATAGGATCAATTTATCAATAACATGACAACATTGACAACGATTATTACATCTACAAGATAAAAAAAAAAATATGATACAAAATTTGAAAAACACATTTAATAAACTATAAATAATAAAAAGTAGGAAACCGTAAAAAGTTGTATATAAAAAAAATATTCCAAGTCTATTAATAGCTACTTACAAATATAATACTATTTTTTTTTTCAATATTTTAGCTTAACAGTTACAGAAAGAGAAGATTTTCTACTGTTATAAAAATAAATAATTTATCTTAATTTTAATGGTACAAATAAAATAAAAAATAAACTGTTGGCGACTTAAAATAAAAACTGCTCAAGTTAGCATTCCTTGTTTTCTAATCTTAAAAAAAAACTCATAATCATCATTCGTATACATAGAATAAATAAATATATTTCAACAATCATATACAATGACTAACAAAACAATAATTTGAATTAATCAACATACGTTTTCATAAAAAATTGTTTTCTTATTACTTACTAAAATATGATCATAGTCATAAGTATTTGAATATGTGGAATGTAGATACAGTTATGATGAATGATCTAGAAAAGAAATTATATTATTAATGTTTTTATTTTTATTAGTAGACAGTCAACGAAAACATAAAAGCATTGCTGACTTGTCTCAATGGGGCCTGAATATACAGTAATATTTATTATAATACTACTCTGACACAAATAAAAAAATATTACCGTTTCTTTATTACCAAAACACGTGATTAAGATCATATTCAAAAAATTTTTAAGTTATTGAATATCCAGTAAACAATAAAGTACATATAATAATTGTTATTTTTTTACTCTGATCAAATTCCCTTTACCTCCCCCCCCCCCGCCGGTATAATTACAAATATATTGTATCTTACCCATATTACAAAAGATTTTAAAAATCCATTTCTTCTAAAGTCCTAGATAACCGATTACTGTCTATGCGACGTCTTTGGCTTCTTCGCACAGCATCTGCTCTTCTATAAGGTTCATTTTTTAAACCTAAAAGAATATCTTCCAATGCTCCATTGTATACATCATCTTGATGTAACAATTTCTTTTCTTTAATAATCTTTGTTTTATTTTTCAATTCATTTATAACTGCATTCTAAAAAATTGCATTATAATCTCGTTATCAATACAATTCAAATAAAGTTATGAAAAAAAAAACAACAACAATTTTAATCATTTATGATGAGAAGTAAATAGGGAAAAATGAAATGTCAACTAAAATTTACTACTTTTATACAAATTATTACTTTTGTTAGTTTAAAATAAAACATTAATAAAAAAAAACTACAATTTCTTTTTTAGTTCTAACGACTAGTTCGGCTAATGCCCTTTATCATTGATTATGGAATACTATAATGTGTATTCTATAATCAATGTCTTTACTAACTAAAACATACAATGCATAAATTTAACATTCTATCCATGCATAATTATATTCAAAACTAAACAATTTGTGTACAATATCAAATTCGATTCTGTTTAACAATTAAAACACTTCAAAGTGAAACTAAATTAGTTGTCTATACTATTTTAAATACAATTCAAGAGAAACTCAACAAATACTGTATTTACAATAAGCGTTTAAAGTGCAAAGACTTGTCTGACTAATGGCAATTCAGGTTATAACAGAATTGTGAGATTAGTAAATATTGTCAGAACACTTCATTTTTCCTGTCAGATGAAGATTTAAAAATAGAATTGGATCGGTACCTAATTAAAAAACTGTTCTGATCCAACACCAGTAATCATGACATGTAGTGCAGGTTCATAGACAGTTTGAAGCGAGTGCTTGTGATTACAATAATGTTTAAGCCTTGTAAATTAATGATTAGTATGCAATTATGAATAATATAAAATACACATAATGATAATAGTAAATAAACACAAACATTACAAACATCAAAGACTATTTTTAAATATTTAAACAAATGCGTTATTTGAATTACAGATAATCAACGATAATTAATAAATTATTTTGGTTTATTATTGTATTACAACTACATCTCAATATGACATCACACATAAAACTTTGAAATAAAAGCGAACAAATAAAAATGTTAATAATATTCGGATTCCATACAAAAGAAAAAATATGTTATAACAAGGTGTGCCAGAAAAAATAAAAGCTTTTACAAAATGAAATGTATTCAATGAGTGAATCCTAAAACCGATTTAAACAATTACAATAAAATGAACGTACTTGTTGTATTTTTTGATTTATTTTGATTTTGGCATTGATCAAGTTAACAGAACTGGGTTTCTTTTTTATCTGACACGCAGCATTTTCTAATCGCTTTCTTTGTTCATTCTCAACATCAGATGTCTACGGATAAAAACACAGAATTTGTAATTGTATAAATATATCAATATTAATATATAAATAAATTATATAATTATAAATATATAATTGTTTTAGGTACCGTGTGTCATGTTACATAATAATAATATAATGAACACTAAAAATGCAAGAAGATAACACATTTGTTTACCTTGAACGCTTTAACAAATCTAACAAGTATGGAAAAGAAGGTATTGGCATCAGTACTTCGACATGGTTCGCCAAAATATTCTACACAATCCCTAAACGATTCCTGTGCCGTTTTAGTTTCATTTTTCAATTTATTTAGCTTGTCTTCAGAATTGCTAAGGAAATCTTGAAGGATTGCATTTCCATGACCCCGTGTTTCACACTCTTTCTTTACAATGTCCATATTCTTGTCTAACTCATTGACATCAGCTATGATATTTTCCAACGATACTAAATCAAAATGCCAATTTATGTTTAATAATCATAATAACACATTAAACAACATAAATCACATAATAAAATCAATCATACCAGCAGCTGCTTTGTCAATGTACATGAGTTCCAATTCAAAATTCATGACTTCTGGCATTTTCGATTTAATAGTTTCAACGATATAATGCAAAAGACAAATGTGTTTGTCACTTGACTTAGTGTCAACTAACGTGTCTAATGATTGAAGTCTGAATCCGTACGCAGGACCTCGTTTGTCACTGTTCATATAATTACCAAACGCTAATATTAACTCCAGCACCTGATGTAATTTTTTAGAATTTTTGACTGAACTCGAAGCCGATATAATTGCATGCACTTGCTGAAAATCAATTCAAATAATTAACATAACCAAAGGATGATCAGACATAATGGTTTTTCAACTCACCGGAGATATTAAATGCATGTTGTCTACAAAGTTTGCCATAAAACTCATTATACATATTTTGGTGGACAGTCGTTCTACTTTTGTTAATTGCATTAAAAACATATCTTCTTCAGTTAACAAATTTATATCTTTTTTCTCCAACTGATATTCTCGATACAATTTTATCTGTAAAAATTTAAATGTATGGGATTTTCAATATTACTGTTATTTACTACTGTACATTAGTAAAGTTTAATTTAATCAACTTAAAAAAATAATTTAAAAAAATGAAATAGCGATTCTGGTTTTAAGTAATCATTTTGATTCGCTAATCTTGGTGCATGTTGTTAGTGTTATCTTATTGTTAATTCTGACGAATGCTTGGTTTACTAAGAGTACTTTCAAATTTTAAAGCCATATAAAAAACACTGTCATTCCATATTGTTGAAATATTTTAGATATAAAATATTATTAACATTCATACAAATTGAAAATATTAACTGTAAATATAATGATTACAAAGACAATAAATAATTAAATGTATAATGCTAAACCTTAGTAAATTAGTTGTGATAATAAACTAAAAAATTTTTGTTTTCAGTTGTTAATGTAAATAAAACAAACATTTTATGAATACTTAACAATTGAGTTTGAACTTTAAATTTTATATAATGGCTTTTGTTGAAGACATAATCAATAATGAAAAAGAAATAGAAGAAATATTACAATTTGAACAAGAATGTGGCTATGCTCAACACATTACTCACAATAAATCTGCAGTAATTATTCAACAATATTACAAAGGCTATTATACAAGAACGCATATTCTTAAGTTAATTTCTGCAGCTATAATTATTAAGCGACATTGGAAAAAATATATAACCCGAAAGTAAAATGATAGCAGTAATTATGAGTTTAAAAGATGTTCACTCTTTTACAGTATTGGCTATGTTCTAGGCATTCAGATGATCTAGCAATAAGAACATTTGTAACTAAGTCTATTGAACATTACAACAAGGCAGCAACAGTTATCCAAAGATATTTTAAGGGTTATTATACGAGAAAATATCATATGGATGTAAAAAAAAATAAAAAGTGGCTAAAGGATAACCAAAAGATAAATGAAGCATGGTCAAAAGTTATGCAAGATTATAAGCTAAACATTTGTACAGAACTCGAAAAAATTAACAAAGAAAGAGTAAAATGTATGATAATTGAAATGGCACATAAAAAACATCCAATGTTAAGGACAAAAAACATAAAAGGAGTGTTCAGTAAAAAGGGGAACACTTACATTGATTCAGAATTTGAAAAAACTATACGTGATTTATATTCTCAAATACATTGTAATAAACTTAAAATATAATAATTAAATCTACCTCTTGATCAGTAGGAATAATTCGTTGAAGAATTTCAAGATTATCCAATGGTACTTGTTTCAAGTCTAATGTATTGACAGCCATTATGACGTCCTCCACAGACATATTAAGTTTCCTTCTTGAAATAGCTATTTGAAACATTAAATTCGAGTACATTATATTTTCTTAGTAAAAACTATATAATAATCATGTCTACGAACCAATATTTCTTAAGCGAGTGTATTCCAGAAGAGAAACATTATTTTGTTTTTTTATTCGTTTACTAGGACATGTCATTAATCCATCTTGCTGGTCAGAATTATCAATATTCGATTGCTTTGAATTGTTCAATTTAAACTTCTCTTCAAATTGAATAAAATTGATCATAGAATGTAACTTATCATCATGAAACTCGTTAAAAATTGTACCACGGACCTAAGTTTTTTATGTAAACACAATATTTTAAGTAAACATCCTGACGGTGAAAATTAAACAATGAAAACAGTACTTGATTTGGTTTCATTGCAACCCAGTTTAAAGTTGGTAACTTGTATTTGGTCAGTACTTTCCGTTTAATTGTCATGGCACCATTGGGTGCTTGCATTGTACCCGCTAATGGTGGTGCAGCGGGTATGTTTGTAGGTTTCGGTGATATTGGAGGAGGTGGTGGTGGAGGAGGTGGCGGTGGTGGAGGTGGTGGTGGGGGTGGTGGTGGGGGAGGAGGTGGTGGCGGTGACACAGATATACTATTGCTGCCGGTTGAAGAACAACTCGAAATACCACTGCTACAGCCTGAACAGAAATAAAATTTATTAAAATTCATAGCATAAGTTCAGTAAATCATAATTATTACTTAAATCTGGTTGAGCTCCTCGTAAAATTAATTCTTGAATTTTTTCTTCCAGCATGGACTGTCTAGATTGAGATTCTTGTTTTTGATGATTAACAACCCTTCGTAATGTCGCTACTTCTTCTTCAACTACGCGCTTGCTTTCTGCTGCTGCATCTCTTTCTGCCCTGGCCATTCCCAGAGCGCCCTCTAAAGTAGCTAATTGAGCTAATGATTCCCGTTCTAATTCACTTATTCTATCATGAGCCTAAACAAAATAATAAATTTATTAAATACATGTTTTCTATACGTATTTATTACTAAAAAATAAATGTTAAATTTCGTTTTTATTTTTACATACATGTGCAAGTTCTTCCTCTAGAAATTCAACCTTTTCTAATGCAGCAGTTTTAGTCTCGCTGTCTTCCATCAATGCTGCTACATCAAATACATTGTCAAGATATGCTGAAATCTGGACCTGTAGTTCTTCACTTTCTGTGTGCTTGAGTTTATCTAAATATTCATCGAGTCCGAGCGTAGAAAACTCATACTGCAGATGAACCCGAAAATTCATATCTTCTACCGAATGTACAATTATGTTTACAAACTGCATACAAGCGACCTATAAATTTGATTAATCGATACATTATATAATTATATATAGAAGAATACGTAAAAAAAAAATATTTATTGAACATACCATAAATTCAATATGAAAAACTTCGTAATTCATAAAATAATCCATTAAGGTTTGAAAACGTTTCTTTTCCTGACAGACTTCTTTAAAATTGTCAAATGCAGATAGAATAATCTCATGACCACCCTTGACTAGACATACAGCGGCCAGAAGCTCTAATACTAAAGCTTTTGTCCTAAATAAAATGTAAACACAATAAGCATAACATATGCGATAAATGTACAAATTATAATAGCACGTTTTTACCTTAAACTTTTGTGCATTAGACTCAACGCTATACTATTGATTGCATCACTATGTTGAATGACCATATTTAATCCGTACTGTAACAATAAATTAAACCATAAGAATTTATTGACGAGCTGAAGAATGCTGATTATGAATAAAGGATTGCTTGGTTTTCTTTTTAACCAACAAAACCACCACACGCGGTTTTATGAATATAACAAATTGTAAAATGCATATTACTATATAGTCACATTCTACCATAACGTTATGAGTTATGACTGTATTATGATAGTATGTGATTACATTACAATATACTGTATATGTTGATAATTATTTAGAACTGTAAGATTTTCAAGTTAAATAAAAACCTGGGGTCAATACAATATTTCAAAAATATACTATATCGCGATTTTTTAAATATTATATTTTTATACATAAAAAAAAGATTAAATGTTACAAACAATTATTAATTACAGACATTTCTAATAATAGTGCACCCTCCCACCCAGCCAGATTACTTTTTTTAAATAATACGTTTATTCATTAATACAAATTAAAAATTAATATTTTAGTGTATATGATTTTATATATAGTGACGTAACCTAGTAATTCGGTTCTTCTGGCTCCACCCCAAAAATAAAATCGTGGTAACGGTACAGTGCGTTTTTTCGATAGCCCAAAACCCAAGGGACGAAATTCGAGTTATCGAACGATTGTATACACTGCATATTATTTTAAACAAATCACATATTTACGACGACACAAAAACTAAATACGTGTTGGAAATGCGTATTAACCTTTAAAGGTTACCATAACTATACGCATACAAACACGTGTACCATAAAGACCTTATGAGACCGATGAAATGCCATGAAACTGGCAAAAACAAAAAAATGTGCCAGCTTTGATTAAAGTTCAAATGTATAATCAATAATGTAAAAAACACATGAAACGAATGAGCATTTAGGTCGAACGGCATTTCTAATTCAACAAATAATTGTGCTTATCGTTTAGTATAAGCAACTCTTATGTTTACTATAACCGAACATCTGGCTGTAACAATACTACTGTATTCAGTTGAGATCGAATGCGCGAACGAAAACGGGTACCGTATAAAACGCGAACTCGTCTCACCTTATTATTCATAATAGCACGTAAGCACATTATGCAAATGTGTATGTCGTCTTTGGTGTCGCCCATGTTTAACTTTACAGCATGTCTCGATCGCCGTTTGATCCCAGGACTATCCAGTACGTATAAAGTAGGTCTCACGTGATTCGTCGCGTTGCCGTCACCAAACCCGTTCGTGTGCGCGTTAGGAGTTCCTACATACGCAAACGAAACAAATCGTCGTAAAATCGATCGTTTCCCGAACGGAAATTTTTGGATCAAAAATCACGAAAATCTTTTGGATATACCCTGCTGGCCGATTTTTTCGGTCGAATCGTTAATCACGTCCGTGCGAGCTTTGTGTTCGTGTCGCATCATGATTAGTCTGAAGCTCAGATAGTCGATCAACGAGTCCAGACCGTGGTTTTGATCGTCGAGAAATTCACGAACCCACCTATTCGATCGCAATTCCGAGATACCGAAATTATTCCAATTAATTTAACCAAACGTGTATATAAATTTAAAACTGTTTACTCTATATGATTGGTCCTTAGAGATATTTCTAGATCCCGCAAGACCTGCGTAGAAGTGGCGTCTCCAACCATTTTTCGCTTCTAGAAAATATACACGACATAATGAATATTATATTATTCCATTAATGTTTCAATAAAATTAAGTATTCATCGTTTTTCCTTTGTCAACAAAATCTCACTTACTCTTGAACTTCGGGAAGCTTTTGGATCTAAATATGTACGGAGTTTGAATAAATAGTGAGCCGGTGGGTCTTTTGCTTGAACTCTTTCCTAAAAAATTAAAAAATAAAAGAATTTTTAATTCAAATTGTTACATTTTTCATTATACGTATTAGTTGTTTAAAAACGTCTAAAAACATTACATGTAATAATCTGTTTGTACTGTCCAAATTATTATTTATGCATATTATATTTAATAATAAATTTCTTTTTTTTTATTTAAATACATATATGTACAACACCATACAAATAATAATAAATAATTTAAAGTAACTATTTATTACATTTGTCTTTTTAAGACATAAATGGTTACATACTGTACGTTGTAAGATGACACATATTGTATAGTTCATTTTAAACTCTTAAACGTAATTTATAATTCGTAAAAATATTTTTAGAAAATATATATTTAAAAATATTATAAATATTATATATGTATTATAAATACACATAATTAAACCTAACAACATTGCCCAAGAATCAACTCTTCACAGTGGCGTATTTCCGTTTTTTCACAAAGGGTAAATTATAGTCTATACGATAACTATACTAATAATTATACAGTATTTTATTTTAAAGCACGTGTAAAATTTACGTAGTTAGTAGAACTACAATATTATATTTACAAATCTGAAAATTAATTTACAGAATGTTAAAATTATTTTATAATCATAGCACATCTGTAACTAAGCTTTTGCAATCATTCGATTAAAGTAAATTCGAATTAAATAAGAAATATACGCAATCGAGAAAAGTTTTTAAAATAAACCCTGAACTAAATACATACACTTTATAACATGTACATATTATAATTTGCAATTTTTATTATATATTTAATTATATTGTTATTAAGCAATTTTATATAATAAATTAATTTTATATAATCAAGTATAATCACAATACAATTTTCAACTTTATCCATACTTTATCCTATACATCTATCTCCATTATAGTTAAGTTAATAGGTGTCTACTACAAGTAATAAATACTTAATTTTAACCATTTTAAAAATGTATTACACACTTAGGACAAATTATAGGTCTTGAGAGGGGGTAATATATGACATCATCATTCTCATCACATCCTATGAAGATGATATTGACTCCTTGTAAATAATTTAAAAAATGATGCATGATGAATATCAATTAAAACTATAAGCTAAACCTATACATTTTCAATAGATTAGAGGTATACCATTTATAAAAATGACTAATATCATAAATAATGATACATTTTAGATGAAATACTACAAGACTATATAAGCTAATATAATAAATGAACGATTGTATGAAACAAGTGTCACGTATGAATGCTTTCGGTAATATTCAACATTTATTTTTCTTCAATATAAAAATAATAATCATTGTAATACAACGAAGAAAATTTATTTATTTATTTATAATAATTAAAAATATAAAATTATGTCGTCGTAATATAACCAAAGTCGAATACGTTATATTAAATAAAATTCGATAAATCGATAAAAAGGCATTTATAAAAACCCTAGTCTGCAGTTCAACAAGAGAATAAAAATAATAATAATACTACTAAATGCAATTAGAACTTCAATCATCAATGGAAAATGTTTAAATACCATCAAAACATCTTATGAAAAATATTTAAATTATTATTTATTTTAGAACTATACATGTTACGTGTGTGCGTACAAACAAACGTTTTTAATGTGCTTAAAAACAATCTCACGATATTGCAGTTAATAGAATCTAACTGCATAGAATTCGTGTAGGTAGAGTGTATTATATTGTGTAAATGTACTTTTTTCCTATAACACAAGCGTGAATCAAATTGAGCACATACGTAATGTTTCTGGTAATTTACAAACGATTAATTATATGTATGTATACATATACACATAATATATTTGCATGACATCATATCATATTTCTAGTAAACGAGTAGGTACGAGAAATAATTTATTATAAATATGAAATGTATAAAAGAAGTGTTAGAGCAGTGCAGTATTACGAGAAGTGTAGGTACCTATGTTTATGTTTTTAATGGTTTTCCTCGGCAGAGATGCAGATTCAATATGGACGGTTGACCTCGACCGGGCTAACCGAGAGGTTAACGGGTGAGAGGGGGGAGGGAGGGTGAAGGGAAATATGACTCACACACTATACTAACTGCCCACATAAAAGCTATACCTTACAATGAATATCTTTCGTTATAACAATAATAACTTATTGGTTTTTATCTTATACTTTTATGTGACAAAAATAAAATAATTATCTCTTCTAGGACGTTGATGATAACTAACCTTGTTCGTATATTATTATATATACAGGAGGAAAACCTAGTTATTTCTAATCTAGTTAACCTAGAAATAACGTTATAGTATATAAATATATATATACTTTACGATGCTGACGATTAATTGTAATTTTTTTTTATAATGACTATACTTTCAATATTACAAACGTATAACTGTAAAAAAATTGTATTTTTTTTTTTCAAAAAATATAATTATAAATTATATGTAATTAAAATCGCACGAAATCGTATGTTTTTTAATTTTTATATAGATACTTAAAATAGTAAATTTTTTTTTCATCATTTTATATTTATTGACATAAAATTGTTATATGTCAAAAAATATTATTGTTAACCAAATGGCAATTAGGCAGTATGAAACAAAACTATAATAATAAGACAATCAGAATACAGATTAGCAATAGAATATAGGACATTAATAAATAATTTATGCATGTGCAACTGTACAATGTACTTATAATTATAGATTTATAAACGTTTAAAGTAATAGTTGGACATATCACAAATTCATAATCATGCTTTGTTAGGAACAAAAACTACAGAGAAACATATTAAATTATGATATTAAATTCCATTGGTCAATATTGTTATCATACAATACACTATCTGTCCTTTAACAACATAAAAATGGCCATTCGGCGAGTCAATGAAACTACACCCAAACACCAAATTTGTCAAATACAAAAATGTAAACCATCATAACTCCCAAATGATATTCAGTCCACGTCTCTATACTCGTTTGTAAGCCGACCCCAATTGAGAAACGACAGCATACGTATATAGAATGAAAAAAACATTTAATGAAATGCGAATTGAACGTGTCTAAATCTAAAATCAAAAAACTACATATTATACACTACTCGTATATTATAATGCATGCGTGCAGCACCGAAACGTGAACGATAAAAAAACATTCGACGAAGGTAATAACAAGAGTGAATCGTTCGGCCAACCTATAATACAATATGTGTGATGAGCGACATCTAAAACTACTATAGCCTTAATATTGTGATATTCCACAATAATATTAT
This sequence comes from Schlechtendalia chinensis, assembly GCA_019022885.1. NCBI lineage: Eukaryota > Metazoa > Arthropoda > Insecta > Hemiptera > Aphididae > Schlechtendalia > Schlechtendalia chinensis. The sequence goes on along the minus strand of CM032340.1, from coordinate 18,702,122 downwards.
ACTGTATTCAATAATAAAAATAGGGCACTGAGGAAGAGATCGTCGGCTTAAAGCAAACCAAAATTGAAACGTGTATAAAAAGCGGAAAACGATCCACACACAATACGACGCTTTTAAACTTTTCGATCTGCGGTAAATCCACCGACGATCGAAATAGATGCGAAATAACGATAATTCAACCGATATGGTATATACATCGTGAAATCGTTATCGAAATGATTAAATAAAAAATGAAATGTACAGACTGACAAATAGAATTTTACGGGAAAATAAAACTAGTTTCGCTCCACCGATAGTGTTCTCCATATTATTATATCTATAAAACGAGGATCGTGCACATGGTATCGTATAAATACGAGTTTCGAACGAGTAACACTTGGTCACACAGCAAATGACCATGGCACAATCTTTATTCATTTTCATTCACATAAATATAATAATGAACACCCACAATGTTGCATACGGGTACACATGTACATTGTGTATATATATAATATATATATATATATATATATATACACATACATACTCTTATATATGATCCATAAAATTAAACGGGGAGGGTCGCTTTCATGTGCCACGTCAAGCCAACCGACCATACCAATGAAAAAAGGATTTTAAACGATGTAAATACACTTGCACACAAACACACACGTAGATGAATACCGTGCTAATTAATTCGCTATTAACCACTCATACCAAAACAATATGAATTGTGTTATATGGGTCGATTATAAATTGTAATAATATGTATCTTAATGTAAATTAAAAACAGATCAGAATAGGTACACTGTATATATATTGTGAGTATATTATAATGTACCTACTGTACATCGTTAATAATAAAATTATAATGTGTGTGTATAATTAAAAGCGTGTATTGTACGGTTAATTAAAAAAATTAAAAAATGTACTTGATTAATTTAAACGAATGAATATGATTAAAAACGAGTTTGTAGAATAAAATATAGTCCCTTTCTACATAACTACATGTTAAAATAATAAGATATGTTAATTATTTAAGTATTTTGTGATTTATTAAAATATCAATTTGTCAATGTATACAGTTATGAATTGTGACTTATGAGTAATGACCAACAAAAATATTTCTCAGACCTCTGCAGTGTCGTTATCTAATCATAATTAATTGCGATTTAGCTCTTAGCTATATTATTTAATAATGAACGTAAAAATATATTAGAAAATGAGAATTTCACAATTAAACTACAACGGAAGTTATGATAGTTGAAAATTGAAAAGAGCTATATACGAAATACATTAATCTAGATTTTAGGTCATCGTTTTTTTTCTTTGACTATAAAATCATCAATTCAGATCCTAATCAAAATATTTAATTATTTTTAGATAATTATATTTTAAGATATATATTTGTTTCAATTTCAAGTCGCAGCAATCCAAGTGATCGTATCTATATATAACTATGATTAAATCTAAAAAATTATAAATTAAGTACAATGTTTTAAATACATATATTCGTCGTTAGAATAATTTCAATATAATATTTAGTATTGATTATACTTTAATAAAACATTTACTCGTGGTTTTACATCTTTTGTAGTTAAAAAGAAAACTAAAAAAGAAAACAACAAAATTAAATTATTTATTTATTATTATTAAATAATTTCCCACTGTCATTAATTCGTATAAAATATATTTTGCTTGTTTTAGATAATATAAATTATATTATTTTACTTATAATAGGAGAAAATAGGGGAGAAGTTAACCAAAGGTTTGAGGTGTGGAGATTAGCTCTTGAAGGAAAGGGATTAGGTTCTCTATTAAGGAAGTAAAACAGAGTATATAGAGTATGAGTTAGATGAAAGAGAACAAGTTGATGAAACGAGGAATGTAATGACAATAGGCGGGGACAAAGTAAGTGAGGTTGAAAGTTTTAAGTATTTAGGGTCCTTTGTACAAAAGAACAGCGATTTTAACGAGGATGTGAAACATAGGATTAAGTGCAGGTGGATCAAGTGGAGAGAAGCGTCTGGTATTTTGTGTGATAAGAGAATTCCAATGAGGCTGAAAGGTAAATTCCATAAAAGTGTAGTGAGACCACCTACGTAGTATGGTTCAGTGTTGGGTGGTTGACAAGAAATTAGAGCAGAGAATAAGTGTAGCAGAGATGAGAATGCTTATATGAATGAGTGGAGTGACATGAGAAGATAGGATAAAGAGTGAATATGTAAGAAGAAGCATAGGAGTAGGGTCGATCGTGGATAAGATGAGAGAGAATAGATTTAGATGGTTTGGTCATGTTATGAGGAGAGAAAATTCGGAAGCTATAAGAACAGTTATAGAAATGAACGTTGAAGGAAGAAGAGGAACAGGAAGACCGAAGAAGTGGTTTGAAGCGATTGGGTGTGATATGAAGACTGCTGGTGTGTGCGTAGATGATGTAGGAGATTGTGTCAAGTGGAGGTTTAGAACACAGGTGGCTGACCCCAAATAGCTGGGAAAGAGACGAGAGAGAAGAAAAAGATATTGCTTTGCTTATGTTATTAGTTATTACTATTCCGAACGTTCATAATTTTAAATGGCTTTAATAAATCAAATATTGCGTACACTTTGTAGAATGTACTCGGTATACTATTTGCGAATTGAACAAACAACGAACATACGTGAATATAAAAAATATTAATATATTTTAGGCAATCGTTGACCTTTTCTCTTTACCCAAAATAATCAAACAATTGAACGGTCTAATCACGTCTTGATTCATAGAGCACTACAACACAGGAAGTGTACACATTATCATTATACGCGCATTTCCTCTAAAATAATTGTGGACGTTTGATATTTGTTTTTTAGAAAGTAAGAACGTTAACAGTAGATATTCGGTATATTGTATAATTATAGAACATAATTTTAAAGTTATTAAAAAAATAAATATATATATATATAGACCGTTTAAATATTTTTTGAAAAGTGTATATGAAGGGGAATATAAAAACAATGTTTAACCAGATGTTGAAGTATATTGTCTTAAATTAACTTCCATAAAAAGAACTTCATTAAAGATATTACATAAAAAAGTTACACAATCAAGAAACAAAATAATAAATGTGTTTGTCTAAAAAAAAAAACGTTGGTACCTAATACGCACAGTTGCTGTTGATGATGCGTACACAATAATATAAAATTTAAACAATATTTCATGTTATCGTACGTACATTGATTATTTATTACGTTGTTTTAAACGCTTAAAATCCGTTACAAGCAAAGATTCGTACCGTAATCGAATTGACATTCAAATTTATAAGACTCGAGTGAGAAAAATGTATAATATATTCTCGAAAATTATCGCGAACACAATTATTTTTAATTTAATAAGAAAACAATAATATAGATATATATACGACCTATATTTTAAATGTGCTTTTAACGTTGAAAATTAATAACAATAATAATAATAATAAAACGATGAGAATCACGATAATTAAACGAACATCGTCGTCTCCATATAATTATAAAAAAGCTACACAATGACGTAATCTTATAACGTGACACGGATGACATGTGTCTGCTAGCGTGTTCTCCTCGTGAACGCGGAATATCCGGTCCTACCGCCGGCGTGTGTTGCATAGTGTTATAACATACACACGCACGCACACACACACACATATACACACGATGGGAATGATTCCTAACCAAATACACGATTCAGACAGGGGTTAAACGATGCGTTCGTGCTCGATTAAACGATTAAATAGACCCGAGAAAAAAAAATTACTAGAATATCACGAAGCGTGCAGCAAGCAGCAGTTCCTCGCACTACAATTTATGCAAATCTCATTTTCACAAACGTATAAAAAATGTCTACACAATATTATCGTCGGCTGAGTTGTAACACATAAAAACATTATTAGTATTATATTGTGAACGCGTGTTCCGAATAGATTAAATTCAATACTAATTAAAATTGTTTAGAAAAAAAAATTATTACAAATAATTATAAAAATTACATAAGTAAAAGAATGCAAAAAAATATGCTTAGCAGAGCGTGGTTTCGATCCACGGACCTCTGGGTTATGGGCCCAGCACGCTTCCACTGCGCCACTCTGCTATACGAAAGTGAATTTTAAAAAAGCCCTATCTAAAAGTAATATAAAATAGTTACATAACAAAAAAAAACAACTGTTTTCGTTAAAAATAAATAATTACTTTTTTTTAAAAAAATTGCCGTTCACTTTTCCCTTCTTTTTTATAACAAAAGAAATGTATTATTATTTATTAGTTTATTACCGCAGTGTCTATTTCATCAAGTATAAGAAATAACTATTATAAAATATGAATAGTTGTTTTATATAAACTCCATATTCAACGACACGGATAAAAAACCATAAACATCATTTAAAAAAGAAATAAGTATTATAAAAATACAAAAATTAAATGCAGTTGTTTACATTAATGCTTGTTAATTATCAAAAGTCACCAATTTTCAATTTAAAAAAACATAAATTTGTTTACATAATACAAATAAATAATAATTATAATAATCTAATTTGATCTAATATTATATTATCTATCTAAATTGTGCTTATGTGCCTGTTTATTGCATGGCATTTATTCAAAGTAAAAATTAGGTGCTTAATTGAAACCAAACATACCTATTACCTTCAACTTAATTTTATGATAATTGTATTTTAGTACTTATTGAAAGTTGAGAATACATTGAACACAAATATGTATACATATATGGTGTATTTATAAATAAAAATTATGAGAGGATGTATATGTAATGAAATAATTTTGGTTTTATATAAGTTTATAAATAGTGTAAAAAGTACATTATTATAGACAGTGACTGTAAATTTATAGTCTAAAAAAATTTCGTGGGAAAAAATGGAAACCCCCTATCCACTCCCATAAATACGGTAAATACGCCACTGATCCTACGAAATTATTATTTCTTTGTCAAAAAATGTGTATTCATTAGTAATTCACGAACTCTCGTTATTAATTTATTAGTAAATATTAAAGCAGCTTAAATATGACAAGTAATGATGATTAATTGAGTATTATAGAGTTTATAGTATATGGGGAAGTGATCCCATGGATATGTGACATAAATAATGAAGTGGATAGATTGTATCTTAAAATAGATCATGTTTGCTTAAAAAATAAGTAGCTCCGTGTTACCACAAATTCTACAGAATATTATTTTTGAACTTCTTTATTAAAAGTTTCAATACGAATACAACTTAATAATATATATTATAACGTCATGCATGTACCTATAGTGTTTAAGTATTTAAGTAAATCTGCGCATCGTTAGAAAATAAAAGTTAATCGAATGGGAAAAATAAAAGCAAAATAATTTTTACACGGTATATAAATTCGATATAAGACAATAGTAATGATTATGATCATTTACAAACTATACATCTAACAATTCAACGTAATGCAGTAACGTAATACAAAATATTATCTAACAATATTTTTGATATTATAATGTAGTAACCAGTAGTTTTTTAGAAATAATATTGAAATACTAAATTATGAGCTTTATAGTTGAGTATATTACATATGTATTGGCACTGCTAAACACTAAATAAATAATTAAGTAATTACTTAAGCAATGCGAAAATGAATAATTACGTATTTTTAATTTATAGTTTTAAAGCCAAAATAATTAGCAAACAATTTTAAACGTTACATTTTCCCGCATAATGACGGTTATATTAAAGTAGAATAATTATTCTAAACCCCTTTCAATAACTAAACATGTTAAAACTCGTAACTGAGAAAAACTATTAAAAATAAAATGAATTCTTAATAATAATAATATTATAGAAAATGTTCTTACCTGATCGCAAATTAAATCCCATTTCTTTTCGTCGTCATACTGTTTTAAGACTTTTGCTTTGTCCGGAGGTAAATTCATGGATGACTGTAACACATAATAAACGAATTGTGATTAATAATTGATTTATTTCATTCCAACACAGTTGCCATTGTAGGGACAAATAAATAATGTATAGGTGAATGTTATCGTGTTTAACATTATACAATTTGATAAATGTAAACTCAGAACTCATAACGAGTAAAATTAATCCAATATATATATATAATGCGAATTAACTAATTACTTTCAAACCTTTAGTAATTTATACCAAGAATTATATTTTTGCTAAGTTAGTACTACAGATTGTATTCTTAGGAACAGTCAGCTAAAATGTCAAACAATGATTATTCAATATAAACCAAGTTAAGAAAATATTGGGTTTTTTGTTTTTTTTTTAAATTTCAAAATGATCCATTCATTGGAATATTAAAATTAACATTAATATAATAACCATAATTCATACATTTCGTGCATTAATCATAATCAAATAATGTTAGAGAATAAACAATTATCTACATGTTATTTAAATTGAAATAAATAAAGTTATACAATAACTATAAATAAAGAAATTGTAAAAAATATGTTTGTTACCTAATTCGAATTGTATAAATGTATATGTCATTTATAATGTACGAACAAGCAACAGTATTTTTACTGATAAAATATCCACAATATATAATACAACAATTCAATTTAAATAAATTAAGTTTAATAAAATTTGAATTGTTAAAAACCGTTTTTATTATAATTTATAGCGAACATTTACATATTTTAGGCAAATATTGTTTTTCAAATATTAATAGATTTTATTATTATCACCACACCACTCTATATTACAAAAAATGGATACTAAAATAATTAAGTATAAAAGGAATTTTGAAACTAATATAACTTTCTATTGTATTCTGTAAATATTTAGATTAATTTTAAAACAGTTCTATAGGGAATATCCAGATGACAAGTTGTAATATTAAAGTAAAATATATTACATTTAATTTAAAACACAATAGACAGACTACAATAACAAATCACAACCATAATAATCATTAATAAATCATGTTTGGAATTTCATGTTTAAGTATTATTAACAGTGAAAAATGTAGGTTATTAAAAATATTGAATATTAATGAAGGAATGACGAAATAAGTCTAAAATATATTTATAAACTTATATCTAGATTAATAACATTAAATATTTAAATGTATGGCTATATCTATACATATATTTATTTAAAACATTGTTTATAATATAATAAAAATATACCACCAAACTATAAATAAAAGCATTCTTGCATCGAAGAATATTTACTATTATACACTTTAATACATAATATACATATAAATTACGTCTTTCCTGTTTGAATAGAGGCCAGAAAAATATATCCCAATTTTTATTACACAACCACTGTTTTGTTTGAAGAAAGCATTACCCAACAGTAGTTTTTCCTTTCTCCAAAATCTGATTAAACCGTTATTACTGTCCTTAAAATATTGTTGATTATCCACGTGAAACCAAAATTAAAATCTAAAACTAAGTTTAAATTTGTTATTTGTGATTATGAAGTCACGACCTGCTATATGAACCAGTAAAACAAATCAAACTCATTTTAAGGATATGTTTTATTGTCTTAGTCTCATCTTAAGATAAAATGATAAACCCACTTGATGGACAGTCAGAGGTTCATTAATAAATAACAATACAATAGTATTTCATTATCCCGAGGACACCTAAAGATGAAAATACCGCCCTCGGGGAGCTTATAGTGAGTGAACCGTAGCATGGCATCTCAGTATTTCTATTACAAAATAATAAATTATTGAATACTGTACAATAAAAGCGGCGATACACCACACCCGTCTGAAATGATAGCTGCAGGGGTTGAGGAGTCCATTGTTATTTCTTAAATCGAAGGGTGTGGTTACAAAGAAGTTTTGAGGGCTTCGATATAAACAAACTTATATTTCTTTTTTATTTAAAGCAATATTTATTTTAAATATTTAATTTTACAAATCAAGGCACAACACTAGTTTAAAATTAAAATTAAAAAAATACTAAATATTGTTTAAACTATTTTAATATGATAAATCATTCTTTAAAAAAACAACATAGTATATTAAAATGTCCAATAATATTGTATAGTACAAAGAGCTAAGTGGTATTTATATAATATAGCAAATATCAAATTTTATATGTTATAGTTTTGATAAATTACATTTTTTCTATTCCGCTAGAGCAGTAACACAAACAATGCTCATTTTAGTTGTTTTAATATTTAACATCTGTAACTTGTAAAGTTGTAAAAGCATCTAAACCAATTAATATTATATGTTCATTTCAATGTTACCTTCTCAATAAAGTATTCATTACAATCGATCAACTCTATCATTTTTAACTTAATAATAAAAAAACAATAATGGAAAATACATTAAAATCGTATTAAATATATATACATAACTACTTACATACTAAATTTAATAGTTCATTCAAGCATGTTAATGTTAGAAAACTCATTAAACTATTATTAACATTTGTTCTGTTATAATTAGTAATTTAATTGATCTTATTAATTATTGCAATATCTGTAATAACATATTAGTTGCTTAAATATTAAGAAATACTATTAATATATTATTATTATTATTATTATTATTATTTTTATATATTAATATATAATAATACTATTAATGTACTATTGAAATACCATAAAGAATTTAAAATAATTTATATTAATATTAATATTTATTTAGTGGTCATAAATACTTTTATATAACTCACTAATTTCTAATACCCAAAAACACGAGTTAAAAAATGAAGAAACTCCCACTAGTTTTAAAGAATTTGTTGAGAGGAATTCGTACTGTTTTTCAATTAAGTACCGCGAATAGACATTTAATAATCATTCTTTCTTTTTTACATATATTTTAAAACTTTATATTCTAGATAGTTACAACAGTTTATGTATTTCAGACAGACATATTTTTCGAATTCAAAATTTGTAGATAATTAATTGTTTTGGAGTTAATGAAATAACTAAATGCAATTTTAAAATAAACTCACAGATGTTTTTTTTTGTGCAGCTTACAATTTAGAATTAAAACAAAGCCTTTTAAAACATAAGACTGCAACAGTTCAACATTATACAATAAAGGAAAAATAAAAACACATACGATTTCATCATTAAACACGCAATGATAAATAGCATTGAACCTCATAAAATAACGATAAAACGTTTCCAATTTATATCTATTAAGAGATTGTTAATTTTATAGAAGCTTTTTACTTTTTAGAGTCATTTGATGTATAGCAAAGTAGTTTTGAAGTGATTTTCGTTTGTATACTCAATGTAAAAGCCTATCGTTGTTATTGAATATGTATTTAATGTTTTTGTTAAAATCTATATTTGTAACACTTTGCATCTATTTTTACTTTATATAATACATATATCTATATCAATAAATATGAAATACAATATATATTTAACGATATTATTGTATTATTGTATGATCATATTTAATTTTATTAATCAATATTTTTGCTACTATATCTAAAAAAAAAATCTCAAACATCTCATATAATTTTGTTTTATTTTTATTATTTTATGTGCATATATTAAATACATTCGGTAACCACCCACAAAGGAACTAGAAAAAAATATCTAAAGAAATATCTATCCGGAAAAATAACCGAAAAAAACACAAATATCTCGGAATACATTTCGGGGAATATATGTAAAAAACAAAATGATTTTAAAAATATATTTTATTTCATTAAATACAGATATTAACAAGAATTATTACAAAACTGTTTGACAATAACTACTAATATCGTTCGATACTTTTAGTTAACCACTAATTTTTTTACATTAACTTTTAGTTGTATCCTAGGTTGTCCAATGATTTAAAAATAATATTATATAATACATTTCAAATAAGAATTTTAAATAATTTACGTATTTTTCTTTTATTGTAAATTAATATTTATAAATATATAGGTAATCATTAAAATTTATCAGTAATAAAGATTTGTGAATAATTCAACTATCCAATGTTTATATTTGTTTTATCTTGAAAATTTGTTCCCGAACATTTTTTTTATATGAATATTCTTACTTAAATTTATTTGGACTATTCTTTATCATAATAATAAAGTAAGTTGGCCATTTTATTCAAATTATTAATGTAATATTATTAAATTTTTATTTAAACACTATATCATTACCATAGGTCATAATAATGCAACAAAAATAATTACTAGTTACTAGTACAGTCAATTCTAAATTAAAAACATAGTAGATAAAAAAACGCTATCATAGTGTGTCTGAAAATTATGCAGATATTGTTTTAAACTCGATAGAAAATGTGCTATAGTTATACCATTTAGACATTCTATTATAATGGAAAATTGATGCTAAAAATAATCTTAGGTCTATGATTTCAAGAATAAAAATGAATACTTTCAATATTTCAACTTAAATATTTCATTATTGAGAGGTTATCTTTATCGAATATTGTTTTAAATTATTCAAGGTTTAATCGCAAGTATACAACGGAATATAAAATCATGCGATACGTTTAATTTAATTTAACACAATTTATATATTATTTCACACGTACAAATATCAACTATTTAAGTAGTATGACGTACCACTTATAATTTTTGAGTAAAACAATAATTTCTAATTCCTGTTCTTATATGTTTTTAGAAACATACCTATATGCATACCTATGTCCTATTATATTATGCCACATAAAATATTTCAATAATAATTGTAAAAATAAATCGCACGGCAGTCTACATTAGTACAATGCTAATAAATCGCTTCTAGATTGTTTTTATTTTTTAAATAATATGTATAATGATAACCAAACAAGCTCAAAACCACGTAGTTTAATGACAAACTATTACGAACACAGAACATTGAATACAATCGATAATACTTCTAAATAAGAAGAAATAAATCATTTGTAAAAATGTGAAAAAATATTTTCACAGTATTTACGTATTAAGACTAAAATGAATATTATTAGAAGATTGCAAAAAAAAAAAATGTACACTGTCCATTATGGAAATAAATTAAATTAATTTACACTCTGACTATTTCCATTCCATTAGAATACTGTCACTCTTTTCTTATCATTCTGATCTCAACAATAACAAAATTCACATGTTTCAAAATAAGAAATATTTATGCGAACACATGTTTCATGTTCGCGATCATACTTCTGTCTGCATTGTCATATACTCCATTCCCGATAATAGAGACATTTGACAATTTGTATTTTATTTGATTTATATTCTATGACGAAATAATACTTATCAATACAAGTATCCACAACGTGGATATTTCCGAAAATCACACAGATAATAAATTTCCAATCCATGAAAGCTTCAATAAACTCATGTTAAATAATATTATTTCTAGTTTCATATTGATAATTTACATGTAAATTTTTTATTTGTTTTATTTAAAATTATTTGTTTTCAATCAAATATAAATTTCGTGTCAATACACCAAAGTTATATTTGATTGAAACCATAAATAAATGAAACTAAATAAAACAAAATACAAAAAAGAACTTATCTAATAATTACTTCCATGAACTTAAAAATTATATTAAAATACATTACAACAATGTATATATATTCTAACATTTTATTTTTTATTCGTTTTATTTCGTATCAAACCAAAAGTCAGATCAACCAATTCCTACAGTCGTTGCACGAGCAAACTATAACCATTGATTATAGTATTTATATACGATAGGACAAACAAATGAAAAACTAGATGCGATAATAAAACAATCATGTAGTATAGTGAACCTACACTAACGAAAAACACTATACTTAAACTTAATATATTTTGTTACTGAGATATTACCCTCCAACTAATAAAACTGTATTATTCTGATTGATTCAATAATCACAAAAATATCATCTACACGACTATACGACAGTTTTGTTTTATGTAAACAGAATAAATTATAGTATCTACACATAATGTATCAAATACTTAACGATTTAGCCTATAGAGGTGCCAGAGAGATTATGTCACACATTTTACATAAAATGTAAAATCATCATTCCGATGTTCGAAGGCGATGGTCACAGGTGGACAAACACGGTCGGTCAAAGTCGTTACTACCACCTGCCAGTTATCACAAAAACAACTGGTCGACGGCTAACGATACAATCTCGGTCCATCTCAGTAGACCGAAAATATCTAAACTCAAAAACTGACATCAACCATCACAGTATAGACTGTTTAATACTGTGGTTCTCAACCAGTGTGTCACCAAAAATGTTTTTTTTTTAAATTTAATTTTAATTTTTGTATTATTTAAAAATAAATTTCATATTAGTAAATTTATATTACGCTCGTGCAAAATATAAATATATGACATTATTATGTTGTTATGATACGATGGTAAAAATCACAGATAAGAAATCAATATTGAATATTGTCTCACTGATTACTAAGTGAATTACACGTAAGTTTGTCAAGGATTCGCCCACGAATTAAAGACCTATTCAGTTCACCAAGCACAAGTATCACACTGATTTAATTTTTAATTAAATAAATGTATACATATACATTTTTTTAATAAAATGATAACATGTAAATATAATAATAATTTTCATAGGTTAATAATTATTTTATTACTTTTTCAAAAATCCATTTTTATGGATGTAAATTAAGGTGTCGTCGTGAAAACCCCAAAGTTGAGAACCACTGGTTTAGTATGTAATATAAACTACAAATGATTTCAGACGAAAACTTGTTATTACTTTAATACTTATTAAAATATTCTATTTATAATAATCATTCGTTTGAAACATATAACAAAATATTAATTTTTTGGTTGGCCAGTTGGTAAAAGAAATCAAAAGATTTTTAAAAGTTATTAAATTTAGTTAGATGTTAGAATATGGTACAAAATATTTTATGTAAAAAATTACCTAAAATTATAATTTTATCATAAACAAATATTAATAATATCATAATATATTTAATACGATATTATTAATCAATATTTAAATTCCTATAAAATTACTCTTTATATCATACTTTATAGAACACATTTGTTAACTAGGTGGGTTTTTGATATCGAATTTACGACGTGTTTTTATTGCGATTAAATTACAACTATGACTGTATTCTTAGTATAAACTTGTGTTGATAAATATAAGATAACAATTATTTTGTTGATAAATATAATTAAAAATATTATATCATCAAAAATAACACAAACTTAATCAATAGGTATATAATATACATGACGAAAATGAAAACATACTTAAAGTACTCCATTAAATCATGGATTGATTGTATTCATTATTGTGAATTTAATCATTGGTTTTCATTGTTGTGATTTACATTATTTTTTTAAGCTATTACTATTAATAATCATTAAAATAAAAATGAAATATTATTTTAATAATTTATTGGCAAAATAAAAGTATAGGTAATAAAAACTATTTTAAAATTAATACAATTAGGCTTCATATTAACCTAAATTTTAATAAAACAAAAATTAGAAATGAAGAAGAAAATTTAAAAAGGAAAACGGTAATTTTTCTAGCACATTATATAAAAGGAAATCGTTTGTAGATCATACACAATGAAACATCGAAATCATTAAATCTTTAATTTAATGCCAACTTTTTGTCATAGAAAATAGAACAATAAACAAATCATGCAGAGATTTTAGATATTTCTAAGAGATGGTAAAAAGGCACCATAGCGAAAATGAGGTTCAGATATTTTTTTTATTGTAATTTAAGTGGCAATGACAAGCAGAACAATATAAACTAAAACTAGAATTTAGATTAGAGAAAATGGTAATGATTATAATTATTCAAGATAATTACAAAATTTTAAATCGTTGAAAATAAGTAATATTATAAATTTGTATATCATAACAATTAATAGTTTGTGAAGCAAATAATAAGGTAAAATAATAATAGGTACATAATAATTTAATACAATCCAATCAATTACCTATATAACATCCTAACATATAGATATATATAATGATTGACAAATATGCCAAATTATAAAACTATTTTATTTTCAATTTACAAATTAAAGGAAATTCCAATGCCTACCTATATTATATTTGTTATTTTCAATAAGAACATAAAACATAGACACCATATTGAATTTATAGCCCTAAAATATAACATTTTACACCATTTTTAATCAATAGTAAATACTTACATAAATTATAAGAAAATTATTCACTACAAACTCAACAAAATTATTGAAATATTAAGTAAATACTAGGTTAATTATACAATTATATTTTATTTTTCAAATTTCAACTGGATAAATTGAAAAATCTAAATATGTTATTTATTTAAAAAAAGAACAAAAATAATATTTTGAGTTTACCAAAATTAAACATTTTTCTGTAGTTTTCAAAAGAATTATAAATTTTAAACAAATATGACATTTTCTACAAATTTGTTATAATTAAACTTAGAATAATATATGTATACCTTTATTTAATATTTAAATATTATAATATTATATAACATTTGATCATAGTAAAATGTCTTACACTATTGATGCTGTTTATATAATTTCATCGTGTTTATTATTTATTTTGCGAAAAATTACCTAATTAAATTAAAGTTTAAAATGAGTTTATCATGAATTCATTACTTCAATTAAAATATTTCAATTAAAATAAAATAATGGTTATAGTTTTAAAATGTTAATATTTACTACAATATTACCTAAATAATATATTTCAGCTTCCTAATTTAGCAAGTGTACAATTTTATTCATTTTAACTAAGTTAAATTAACTAAAAGTATATTGTCAAAACAGTTTTTAGATTTAAATATTAGTTAATTTTAAATTTCAATATGCAAAAGCATCTAACATTGTAGGTTATAGCTAATTCATATAAATAATAAATATAATACCTAAATTATCTAGCAAACATTCAATGAATATTTTTTATTTTTTTAATAATAATTATAACATTCAATCACAATATTTTAACATTTTAAAAACATCTCTAATTCCTATATGATAATCACTCAGTGTAATTCTTATTATATTGTTTATTATATTTTTAATTTTAATTAAATATAAGTATTATAATTGTTAGGAACATTGTATAAAATAATATAACTTTAGTATTTAACTTATAACCAATTTAAAATTTCTTTTACGATTCTTTAAGATACTAGCACAATGCTGTAATATTCCAAATAATACCATTGCGATACATATGTTCAAATATGTGATAGCTTAATGCTGAAATATTGCAGCAGTATTATGTAGTTACCTTTTAATAAATAAACAGTTTTAATATTTACTTAAAATAATATAATAATTTTGGTGAAAAATACTTCAGAATAAAAATCAAAGAGATGTTAAGCTATGCATTGGTCGGATGATTTTACGAAATATCGTAGTAATTTTCCTTGATTTTATAGCTGTTGAAAAATGTGTAAAACTAAAAACTTGAATAATTAATAGTTAATTTTTCAATCAGTATTTTAGGAAATCATCCAGTAGATGCAAAGTAAACACATCAACAAATTCATTTATGTTTCAAACATTAAAATCGTACTTAATTAACACCTTCAAACCATGGAAGTGTGGAAGGTCTATAATACATATATAAATATGAGTGTTGCGGCCACTTAATGTAATTTTATTAATAAATAAGTACCTACATAAATAATTGTATTAAATTATGGAATAGATATTTTAAAAGTTTTATAAAAAGAAAATATAGACACTTGGAAGTTGTAATACTAGAGTACAGGTAACTACATAAATGTAAATATAGAATAAATGGGAGTTATCTATAACTTAACTATACATATTATTTTAATATAAATTTATAATTAAGAATTCCATTAAAATATTGAAATATTATATGAAACAAAAATAACTACAATGATATATTCAAAGTACATTTACAACCACAAATCCAATTAATACTCAAAAATGTACAAAATTAAAACTATTAAAATATATTATAATAACATACCAAGACTTCTGCAAACCGTTGTTCCAACTCATTCCTCTCCGGCATTGGTATTTTAGTCCGAATGCTGGCTCTCAAATTATGAGTTCTGGGCAATTCTACAGGCAAATGAAGATGGTGTTGCGGTGTCGAAATTGAAGAGTTGTATTCCGACTTGCCGCTCTGTGAGTTGCCCATTTTCACGTCAGCCGATTTTGCACGAGCCACGAAAAACTTTAAACAACATAAAACTCTCACCTCATCACCATTCCGCATTTAAAATCGATGTTTTTATTTTCACAAAAAAAAAAAAAAATGAAAAATATTAACTGAAATGCAACAGGTGCAAAACCGAGCATATGGATCACCACGTACATTAACAAAACTAAACGATCACATGATAATATTTGCACGAAACTTATAACAATAGAATATTAACAAACCAGCAGTAATTTAATTTTTTTATTTTTCCAACAAACAAAACAAAAATTCAAATATTCTATAACACCGACGGCAAACGACGACGCTATCACTCGCGAGTACACCGAGAAACTGAAAACGATTACCAACAATAGGCGGCGTAGCGGTGGGAACGTAATAGTAAATCAAATAGACGTAACGAGATGGCAGTTTATGATTAATGCAGTGTTGCCCGAACGTCCTGCTCCAAAACTCTCGAAAATAATAAAATAACACGTCTAACGTCAAACGGACGTTTTTTGTATCGAAAGCTACAAACGAGCAAACGGTGTTTGCAAATAGGTATTGTATTCGGGAACATCATGCACAACGTTAGGCGAATAGAAAATAACGGTTGTTTATGAATCATTCATGAAACAAATTATAAAAACTATAGGAATTTGTAGAGCCGTAGAAGTGTGAAGACATCAAGTGAGATATACTATATGGCTAGATATGGTATTTGTAGCAATTGGTTCGCGCAGCGTCAGCGTTTACATGTACTATAGCTTACTTTTCATTTGTAACTCAGTGTCAATGTATTAAAAATATTACATAATCGTTTTAATTTTTTTTCTGTTAAAAATAACCAAGTAGCAAATGGCAGTTGTATGTTCGAAAAATATACAACGAATGTATTGATAGGAATTAGGCCTATTTATATTGTACTAAACGTCTACTATGGAAAGTAGTAATACCAAAGTAATACCTGACTAGTAATATTCTATTAATGTAACAATTAAAAAAACTAACCATAGAAAATTAGTTTTTGACACATACACTATGTTATTAATAATTGACGCATCCAAAACTTTGTTATAAAAATCAAAATTGTTTTCTACAAATAAAAATAAGTAAGATAATATTTTTTTAAGTTAGCTTAAAACGTAATTGGTGTCGAGACCGGCTTGATAATTAACCACAACCACCCGTGTCATACAATCCTGTTATTGAATAGTATATTCAATCAAATCCATTTATTTACAATATAAACTGATATAATAAATCGTAATATTTTGTCTTATAAATAATATATCCTATTTACCTCAAATGTACTTATTAAAAAATACTTGATTATTATTTGGGAAGTAGATTTCCCAAAAGCCAGTACCGACTAACGATTGTTGAGGTTGGCGTAGTCCTACCAAGAATCAATAAGCCTACAATGCAAAGATGGAATGTTCGAAAAAAAGAGAATGTTAAAGAAAATGTAAATCGTATAGAACCTATACCGAACAACTATGAACGCTTCGTGAAATTGTTCAAAACGGCGGCTGGCAAGTCATGCCGCGAGGTCATAGAAGAAACTACATCCACTGCTGGTCTAAGGACTGTAACACACAAAAAGTATGAAGAAAGTGGATGTGATATCACCGCAGACAGGCTTATGAGGCTACTCGACGAGGAAAGAACGATAAAGTGGCAATTAACTATGGTAGAGATGGACATTAAACACAAATCGACGATAACATTAAAGCAGAGTTCAACAAATGTGATTAAAAAACTGAGTTGATGGACACCTTTTTGGTAGAAGAAAACCAAAAACCTATCTATAGTCCTATTTATAGGCCATAGACGCTGACTCTGGATAACAAAACTGGTCACTACGATTAGTAACAAAAACACTCTTCCGAAACTATGGCACGAAGCAAAAGTTGTTGCTATACTGAAATCAAATATATCATATACACATGATGTAGAAAATTTCCGACCTATATCACTTTTATCCGTAATATACAAGCTTTTCAAAAGGATACCCTTGAAATGAATTCAGCCACTATTAGAGAAAGTAATTTGAAAGAATAGGAAAAAACTTGTTCTATTACCAATGTAACAAGCTGGTTTTAGAAATGCTAGAAATTGCTGTGAACAAGTGCTTCCATCAACCACAAAATAAATTTCAAGAGAAGAATTAATCTGGTGCAGTTTTTCTAGACCTAGCATCAACCTATGACACTGTCTAGAAGAGAGAATTGCTGCTTAGACTGGCGAGAATTATAAGATACAAAACGACCTTAACCCTAATGGAATGCTTACTGCCAGATAGAAAATTTGAAGTTAGTATTAACTACTAAACAAATTGTGCAATTAAACATATCTGACAAAAAAAAAATATTTTTAAAAAGAAATGGCGAGTACAGTACCAAAAAAAAAAAAAAAAAAATACGAAAATAATAATAATATTACAACAGACAACTAGATAATATGCCCCCCTCATGGAACCACCTTGTCGTGGTGGGGGAACTCATGCCCATACAGACGTGCCAACTCATTCCAAGTCATGAGTCACAGCTAGAAACGTGTACCAACGGATGGAACACCAAATTCCATCATGAACTCACTTTGTCGTGGTGGGGGGGGGGAGCTCACGCCCACACGGACGTGTCAACGGGTCCAGAGCCGCGGCTCTGTCTTTTATTAGATGTGGCTGAACCACATGATGACGATAACTACACACACCACACTCACCCAAACCTCCTCACCTACATACACTGTAAGATGAACACCATGTCAACCACACCTATTCCAAGTCATGGGTCACAGCTAGAAACGTGTACCAACGAATAGAACACCAAATTCCATCATGAACCCACCTTGTCATGGTGGGGGGGCTTACGCCCACACGGGCGTGCCAAAGAGTCCACACCCCGACTCTGTCTTTCATTAGATGGGTCTGAACCACATGATGACGATAACTACACACACCACACTCACTCAAACCTCCTCACCTACCTACACTCCAAGATGAACACCATGTTAACTACACCTATTCCAAATCATGGACTATAACCCAAAACTTGTACCTACGGATGGAACACCAAATTCTATCATGGACCCACCTTGTCGTGGTGGGAGGGCTCACGCCCACACGGGCGTGCCAAAGAGTCCACACCCACCTACTCTGTCTTTCATTAGGTGGGTCTGAACCACATGATGACGATAACTACACACACCACACTCACTCAAACCTCCTCACCTACCTACACTCCAAGATGAACACCATGTTAACTACACCTATTCCAAGTCATAGACCACAACCCAAAACTTGTACCTACGGATGGAACACCAAATTCTATCATGGACCCACCTTGTCGTGGTGGGAGGGCTCACGCCCACACGGACGTGCCAAAGATTCCACACCCCGATTCTGTCTTTCATTAGATGTGGCTGAACCAATTGATGACGATAACTACACACACCACACTCACTCAAACCTCCTCACCTACCTACACTCCAAGAAGAACACCATGTTAACTACACCTATTCCAAGTCATGGACCACAACCCAAAACTTATGTCAATAGATGGAACACCAAATTCCATCCAACGCGTCGGATCGCATTGAAAATGCAAGTACAAAAAAATCGACTATCAATCACCACCGATTGATCCACTCAAACAACAACAATCCGGTTCCCTCACAACCGCAACGCAACGAAAATCATGACAAAAAAAATCATCCAACAATCGTCCTTACAACTTGAACAGACTTTAAGTCTAAACAAGTAAACAGGCATACGCCATCTCGCTAGCAAGAGCAAGAGCAAAAGCAAACTAGCTAATATTCGAACGACGTGTTTTTTTATTAAATTTAATACAAGTATTATTCATACTTGACAACAACCACAGTTTATTTATTGGTAATAAAAATTTTTTTTCAATTGAACGCTTATTATTTCAATTAATATTGATTTGGTAAATAATTTTTTTTAATGTATGTTAAATGTTAAATATGTCTAGATCACAAAAATATATATTTACGGCCTTCGTTTATGCGACTGTCTAACATGCGTGGATTAAAAAAAATATATATTTAATATTTATCATAATAAGTTAGGTTCAAAGTCGAAATTAATAAGCATACAAATTACATACCGTACAAAGTTATAACAATTTGAAGTTTTCCGATGTCTTGTGAAAATTATCTTATTGTTTTTCTCGTCGTGTACATATAATATATACTTATATAATATATAAGACACTTAAACACTGTTCTGTAATTAATTCAAATATATTATAGTTTTATGTTGATAAATTCATAAAATATTATAAATATATTACGAGTAGGAAGTTTTTAATATATATTGACATCAAAAACATAATAGTTAATAATTATAACAAAAATAAAGTAATAGAATCGACGTGTCGTGGCGATTGGTCGTTAAGGAGCGATTTAACCGCTAAAAGAAAAACAGTTCCAAAGAGGTTATTGCATTATTACATCCTAACCTCTTTGTAATCAAACATTAGTTGACAACAATAATGATACGATTGGATAAATTCCACGTTATTGGCATTTTGGTCCAATTCTTTTGTAAGTCGGGTCTTTGGCCTTCTTTCCACTGCCCTGACCGCGTGTCAGCCGACTATCTATACCGTTTTTGTTCCGTTTTCGCGCCACCGGACTTTAAATTTCCCAAAATGTTGATCTTCAAGGATATTTTCTCTGGCGACGAGATGTTCTCGGACACGTACAAGTACAAACTGGTCGACGGCGTCCTGTTTGAGGTGTACGGCAAATTGGTCACACGGAAATTGGGTGACGTGACGTTGGACGGCGCCAACCCATCCGCGGAGGAGTCTTCCGAAGGCACCGAAGAAGCCGTCGAAAGCGGAGTAGACATTGTGCTCAATCACCGTCTCATGGAGACGTATGCGTTCCCTGACAAGAAATCGTTCACTCTTTATATGAAAGAGTACATGAAACGGTTGGTGGACAAAATGGTCGAAAACGGAAGCACCGAAGTGGACGTCTTCAAAACCAATATCAACAAGGTAAGTTTGTTTACACGGTATTTGCTTGTACGGACTAACCGGATCGAGTACTTTCCCAGTTTTGTTCGGTATTGAATACATGTCTGTGGTTTTTTTTATCTTTAGGTAATGAAAGATCTGTTAACGAGGTTCAAAGATCTTCAATTCTTCACAGGTGAAAATATGGATATTGAAAACGGCATGGTAGCTATGCTTGAATACAGGGACATCGGTGATGACAATGTTCCAGTGTTGATGTTGTTCAAACATGGACTTGACGAAGAAAAATTTTAAACATTATTCAATCCGACAATATCATGTTTGATATATATATATATATATTTGCTTAAAAATATGATAATGAGCTATTTTAACAACTATATTAAGCGATATAAAAAATAATTGAAACAAATTTATGTGTATTTTTTTATTTACCCCTACTTATCAATTAAATAAAATTGAAGTTTAATTGTTTTATTAATGAATTGTACTAAATTTGATCAAATATTTGTGTTATCCTTGATGAATAATTAGTAAGGTGTTAAATACCAAAATGAAAAAGTAACTAAATTTAAATTTATTAATGAGTGGATTATGTACAAAATTATATATATATAATATCAACCTAACCTGGTTTTCAATGGGTATTGTGAAAAAAAAATCAAGGCTTTAAATTAATTCTTAAGAAAATAACTAAAATTATTATATATACTACCAAACAATAATTGTTATGACTGGTTACTACACATAATACAGTTAAGATTAGCAATAATTATGGAGGACTTAATATTGATGTAACACAATTTGGATTTAATTTATTGTATAATGATTGAAAACAATTGAATTTGACATTTTTCCATCCTATGAAATAATATTATACTTGATTTCATTATTTTTATTAAATTTTATCTTGTACTAAAAATTTAAAACCTTGCTAGCTAAACTTTTTTTAAATCTTAGATTCAGCAGTAGACAAATTTTATTCTATAGTTTTATAGGATATAAAATTGACGGTGTTTATTATTAATTTAATACGCAAGTAAATCCATAAAGAAACAGTAGTAGTGAATTGGCACTAAGGTCTTGATACTAAAATATAGTATTATAATAAATAATTATTGGAATCATCAGTCTCAAGAACATGAAAATTTAATTAAATATATGTAATAAAATTAAGAATTGCAGCAAAATTATTAATAAAATAAATATTTAAACATTTAAGAAAAGTTTTAAACAAAGCTTAATAAAAAAAAAAGTTTGTCAAGAAAAAAACAAAAAGTACTTGTAAATTTTAAATCGATCTATATTAATATAATACTCTGATAAAGAACAAGTATATTTTAGTGGTTAGACAAACGTCATCAACAACACAAGGTAATAGTAGGGACTAGGTAAAACGTGGGACTCAATGGGTAAAGGATGTAAAAATAAGAGTGATTTTCATCAGAATAGTGCTTGTTTTGTTTTTTCTTTTTCTGGAACAAAGTTTATACAACACTTATTTCAGCATTAGTTTAAAAATAGTTTATGAAAAATATATATTTGTATTATTGAAGTAAAAAGTAATATGAATTGTATTTTAAATCTGAAAATTATAGTTTAATTCAAAAATCTAAATTTATTTATTGTTATTTATTATACATACAGAATATTACTTTTAGATAACAATTACTAATTATAAACAATCATAAAAATCCACTAAACTTTATTGAAAAACAAAATATTTAGTGCTCGTCATGTGGTATAAATGGCTTTCCCCAACGCTTTTCCCAAAGAGCTATGTACTCTTTTTTGCGTTCTTCTCTCTTAGCGAAATATTTTGGATACTGTGCTTTTTCTAGTGGATGCCAAGAATCCAATACCCAATCTGGGGGAAAACAATCTCGTTCAAATGCTGTTCCACCTGGTGAAGATGGGACTAAAAAAAAAAAGAAGTAAATAATTAATATTCAGTAAATAACTTTAACAATCTTATTTTAAACATATATTATAATTATTAACCAATATATTTATTATAGAATAACAATAAATAATACATAATGCATTATAATATGATCTATAATATGTAGTATAAAATTATAAAACCATTGGTTATAGTTAATGACAAATTAATTGTAACAAATCAATAATTTGAACCAACAAAATTTGGTTAAAAAATAATCTTAAATTAGAACTTTTACCCATCTCTAAATTCAAATCAATAGAATGTTCCTTTTTTTTTTAAATTAAATTAATTTATTGAAACATTATATAAAATTATTTGTTTAGACTATTATAGATAATAAAATAATAATAATAATATAAAAAATAAGATAACATTAAATTACAAAATCAGACTGACTGAAGAAAGAAATTATAGAAAAGATGATAGGATTTGAACGTGGAGTGAAAATTGATTGGTAGTTAAAATTAGTTTTGAGTGAGTTGATAAGTTTAAAAAGGGCTTGACATTAAAGAAATAAAGATAGGCAACTAAAAATCAAATAAGGAATATTGCAAATAGCATCAGAGTTATGAAGTGGGCAAAGAAGAGAGTTGTTTAAGGAGACTTTTTCTTAAATAATAACTTTTATACTGAAATTTTCTTATTTTTTTTTTATAATTTTACTCACATTGATGAGGAGAATAATGTTGATTAGTCCATAATTCTTTTTGACCTTTTTTCAGCAATTCTTGGGCTAGTGGTACATCTATAATATTCTTGTTGTCATCAAAACGTTTTCTTAAACGTACAATATGAATTCGCATCAAAGGCCTAGTAAACATAAGTAAATGACAAATGATATAGTTATAATAATTATAAAAAAGATATATTAACAAATAATTATTTCAACAAAATCATAAAAATAAACTGAATTGTAATTTTTAGGTTTGTAAAATAAGTAAATTAATTTGTTTTTATATTCAATAAGAATACAATAAAAACATATTTAAAAAGTATTAAACTTTTATATTTTTCAACTTAACCTAATGACTTGAATCAGTCTTTTTAAAAAACTTAATATGATTTATAAAAATATAATTTACAGTAACTAGATGTGTGTATTTGATAAATTTCTGTTGGTATAAGAATTTAATACGAAAAAACAGATATCACCCAACAACACTTATCAATTTAATCAAAATTATTTTGAATGTCAACTTTTGACCTTTATAATAAGTAGTAAATTGCTAGGATACTTAATTTTATTAACACATCTTATCAAGATACAAACAAATTATTAAAAAAAAATCATGAGTTTGTTGTATTATTTATTAATAATAAAAAATACATATTTATTTCATTTTTTAACATGAAAAATCCAACTGTTATATACAACATAGTTATGTGATATAAGAACACATGATTTGCCCAAGAATTATCATTATTAAATTATATTTTTTAATTAATAATAATTATTAATATTGATTTGGAAATATTTTGCAAGTCGTCTAATAATGAAAATACTTTACCTGTAATGATACCAATCTTCAATGGTCCTGCATGCTTTCTTATAGAGCGAACACACTAGTCTTTTATGAGTGATGACCTCAAACGGTATATAAGACATTATAAGTTCAAATAGAATACGTTCTTCTATAGATATAAAACTGTTCGAACCGAAAATTGAAAAACTCAATGTCGTTTTAATCCAGCATAATCCGAATATCCGTCTTACACGGTTTCCTAATAAAAATGTTCTCTCTTATCATTAGTCTTATCACTAATAGAACAGTAGGTATTCCATTTGAGTATTTATAAAATCACCGCAAAACATATGATTATTTATTGAATTTTCAATTCAATGAATTAAATTTTATGACTGTAAACAGGACAGTAATCGAAGATGCGAATAATCATGATTAACGATTGGAGAAAAGCCTTCATGACATGTAAAGCCCAAAAAATTGTGTCTATGGATATAATACACAGCTTTAGATCAGTGGCGCCGATCCCTATGTCTATATGTTTCGATCGCAACACATATTTAGGTGGGTGGATGTAGATATAAGATGAATAAGATAATATAAGGTATTTAGGTATAAATAAGATGTCGAATGTTAATAGTTGGTTATTTATTAATTGTTAGTTCGGAGTAATACAACCTAATCTTGTTGATATATCTAGAACGATAATAGATGGTTCAGATAGAATCTGAAGACGATGAATATGAAGAATATCTTGATAATATGTTATAAGATATAGAAGAAATTCAATGTCAATCATTGTCCAATATAGAAAATATAGGATGTTTGGGAAAATTATTTAAATTATTTTGTGTAGCACAACTAAGAAATGTTTTTCCAAACTTATACACCTTATACCAAATTGCAGTAACACTACCGGTTTCAAGTTGTATGGTAGAAAGATCGTATTCAAAGTTGAAGCTTGTTAAAACGAAATTAAGAACTACAATGAAAAAAGAATACTTGGAAAACCTTTTAAAAATTACATTTGAGCAGAATTGTCTAATGTAGAAAAAATTATAAATATTTTTTGCGACCAAAAGTTTGGAATTGTCAAAAGCTTTACTATACTAATTTTATTTTTAATAATAATTTACAAAATTAATAATTCTTACTATATTTAGAATTTTATTGACTATTGACTTTTAATCTATTTATTAATTTATTATTTAAAGAAAATGTGATATAAGTAGTGTTTTTTACATAAATTATAAACATTATAGAATGACCAGCAAAAAGTAAGTCACAATTGTCATACTTCATGTAATGGATGAGTTTCCACAATTATATATACTTATTTTATATATATAATATGTATTATAAAAAACAGCCATTAGGTACATGATTCGCGATAGCCGTTGGGCTGTACTATAATACACCTATTCTTAGTCTCACAGTTTTCTAGTAGATAATTTTTTTAAAATGTACAATATGTTTCAACAAAATATAATAACCCAAGCGTAGTTGGCAATATTGAGAAGAAGACCTTTTTGTTTTTTTTGCTCTTTTGACATTCTTTATTATATGTTGGTGGGTGAGTGTTTAATTCATTAGGTCTAGTTGGTAACATAAATTTGTTGATACATTGTCGCCACTGCTTTAGATTACTAATGACTATAGATAAAAATTTCTGTAATAAATTTCAGGGTCATGTCCATAGACGAAAATTTGGTGTAATTTTTGGGGAAGGGGCTAAGTTTATCATACTAATTACACATTTACCAAAACAGCTCGCAATTATTAGTTCCAACAAGACAATTTATAAAGTTTTACAAACTAAACAATTAGTTAGATATATACTACTTAAATACTGTTAAAAAATTAACAATATAAATATATCAGTGATTATAGGCTCAAAAAACACAAAACTATAATTCAATTTATTTAGCAAGTAAAAAAAAAAAAACAAAAAATATTTAATACAAAAACAATTAGGTACTAGAACTATTGAACATTTTAAAAGTATTCTAATAGAAATTAATAAAAAGAAATTATTATTTTCTTTATCTTCTCTTTAGGTTTTATTTAAGTTTTACATCCAAGATACAAAATTCAAAAAATAAAATGCATCATTTATTTATCAATTTATTAATTCATAAAATGAATTTGTACATTTAAATTAAAAACATAAATTTAGGTGGAAATAAAATTATATCTCCCATATGATATTCATGTTCAGTGTGACATGTAAAATATGTTCTTTTTTTTTTTTTCTCAGAGTGAAAACCTCAATTTTACTTTGATTAAAAAGAAAAATTACACATTTTACATATCTTGTTGAACAGGAATATCATGTGGGAGACCACACTTTTATTTCTACTCTGTATACAAATACTCAGGAAATATTTACTTCAGTACAATGTATTGGTTTTTATTTGAAAACCCATCGACTATGTCGATAGATTTTATTCTAGCCAACTAAAACTTTAATAATATACTGCATTAAAATCACAGTTTTGTTTCCAAAAACAGTTTTTGGATATGACTATAATATAAAAATATAGTAGTAGTAGTAGTAGTTTAATACAAAGGTATAAATTTACAAACGTTTAAATAAATTTAGTCTTATACTTGCCTCAAACACTGGTCGAGCTGAACCAGTCAGTAAAGTTCCTAGATCACAAGTTTCAGGTTCCAAATCGAAACATTTTGCAGTACATTCAATTGAAGCTATACTACTATTTACATGATTGTCTGAGTCAGTATCGACCGTGATTTGTGTACAACGCGCGGCCACAGTAGTCGGCTTATTTATGCTAAAAATGTCAAATAATTTTTTAGACATAATTATAACAATTGCATGTGCAGTTATGATTAAATAAATATACACTATTAAAATTCTTTATACAAAATCCTACAAAAACCACCAAGTACTGAAATATAACAAGAGCAGAAACGGAGCACGGTTTTTAAACTCTCACACGAGCGTTGTTCGTTACTCGTTTGAGAAACGATTGCCTATTACGATGATTATCAACTATAAAGATGTTAACAGTAAAAACCCAGTTAAATATGCGTAAATAAAAAAAATGAGCTAAAAATAATATATTTATTTTATATTTTCATCGAAGACTACTGATAAACAAACGCTGCGCTTTAATTTAATATGCATATATAGGGTGGTCTTACAACTGTTAAGATTATTTTTGATTTTAAATGAAAACATTTTTCATTTATAATAGTTATATTATACTTTAGTTATGAAAATTACAACAAACCATAACTAAATTCCGACAAAATTTGAAAACCGTCCGTCAACGAAGTTTAACACGTGAAATGCGTCAACATCATAGATCAAGTAAATTTCTACTTACGTTTTAACTTTCTTGTAAAACAGCAATGACTTTCATTGACCTATGTTAAGAATAATCGTAATGTAAATATAAAATCATTATATAAGATAATTTGAGTTTTGAGAAAATCGTGAACAGACGTAATTATAAATAAAGTACGGTTTGGCTCGCGGGGATGGCCATGCCCCCCCCCTCGTGAGCACGTCTATTAATATAGTATAGTTAATTTTTCACAAACTAAATGAACTGAATGTACACTAAAATAATACCTCTTCGTGGCGTACAAATTTCCTATACGTCGCTATTTTCTAATTAGATAGTCCATTGCTACCAAAAATGTGGATTTGATAGTGTCATGTACACAGCTAATGTCTAACATAACTGTTTTCAAACATTTACATTTGAATTTGTATGTTGAATGAATGTCGTCATAGAGGGTATCACTAACATTATATGATATTGTAAGTATGTAAACGAAGATGATCAAATTTTTAAAGGAATTATATTTTACTAGATTAGTCGGACTATCCAACACTCTATGGTAATAAATAATTATCATTATTTGTTTTATACGTTAGTTAAGTGGTCGATATTGAATGTAACGAAATATAATCCCGCCAAAATAATTTAAATTTTGATATTCGTTAATCGTCTTGAAAACGGAAAATTATTAATGTGGTGTCCCTGAAAGATAAGCGGTTTAGTCAGAAAAATTGATAAACATTTTGTTTGGTCTTCCACCAGTTAGCATTTTCGTTATTTTTCGAAGTGGATATTCCGTAGTTACAACGTAACTGATGAAATGTATTCTTAAAACAATTAATTTTAGTTATTACTCTCTAGCTTTACCCGTAGCGTTTAGCACGAACAAGCTTAATTCAACATTATATTATTCCTGGAAATAAATAACTAGTGAAATTTTGAAATACATTTTTGTTTCAAACTTGTTGAAAACTTACCACGGTTTGTTTGAATATATTATATAAAATACATATGATTTTCAAACTATAAATAACAAAATTATTTTATTTATTTACAGATGGATATCTCTACAGACAATATTCATAATTTGGTGAAATGCCTTCAAACAACATTAAGTCCTGATCCAAATGAACGCAAACAAGGTTTTTATATCGACATTTATTGATCAATATTTAATTTTAAATAATATAATTTTACACTATTTAATTTTTTTTTTTTTTTGTAGCTGAAAACTTCTTGCTTTCAATTGAATGTAACAAAAATTATCCACTATTGTTACTTCATATAATTAGTACACCTAACGATAAGAATGTTGAATTAGTTAAAAAAATTGGAGCCATTACTTTTAAAAATTATATAAAACGTAATTGGTCTATTGTAAGTATGTTGGTTATTACTTTTTGAAATGTTATTTTTGATGTATTATCGTATTTGAAACATAATCTATTTAATATAAAACAATATTATTGCTGTTAATATTCATTAATTTTTGTTTGTATAACTTATGCAAGTATCCCATTAGAATTTGTTATTTTATAGTACATAGATAAACCTTCCTGTGTAAAGTTATGACAACTACTAGTTGCTATCAGTTGCTGTAGTTTTACCCACTTGTAATTTAATGTATATGTACAGATGGGCTATTACAATTGTACGTAGTATGGCTTACCTGAGTATTATAAAATAAATATTTATGCTACATTTCATTTTTAGTTGTAAAATTAATTGATTTTATGCATTTTATAATTTTTTGAATGTTTTTATTTTGGAAATACAATTTTCAGGATGAAGACACCTTACAAAACAAAATACATGAAGAAGATCGTGCATTGATAAAAGACCAGATTGTGAGTATTATGTTAAATGCTCCAGAATCTGTGCAAAAACAGTTAAGTGATGGCATTTCATTAATAGGCAAATATGATTTCCCTGATAATTGGCCAAATTTATTATCAACAATCATTGAACATTTTACAGCATTTGCTGGTATGCATTCTAATATTACTATAAACTGTTGAATTATTTGTATTAAGTTCATTATGTTATTATGTATAGCGGCACCAACAAGTGATTTAACACCTATTAATGGAGCATTAGAGACGGCTCATTCATTGTTTAGAAAGTATAGAATTGAACTAAAATCGCAGAAGCTTTGGACTGAAATCAAATATGTGTTAGACACCTTAGCAAAACCTCTTACTGAATTATTTGTTGTAAGTTTTTATAAAATTCAAGTCATATAATAGTTAATACAAAATATACTTTAATGTGTATTTATAAGAAAATAATTTTATTTTTAACAAATTATGAACTATTTTTTAGATTACTATGAATTTGTGTGAAGTATCAACTAATCCTAAACTTTATAATATAATATTAATAATTACTGAAATATTTTTTTCATTAAATTATCAGGTAAATAATAATTTTTAATAATATACTTATAATTTATACATGCAATAAACATTACTTTATAAATATAAATTATTCTACAGGATCTCCCAGAATTTTTTGAGGACAATATGCAAATTTGGATTAG
Organism: Schlechtendalia chinensis; assembly: GCA_019022885.1. Taxonomy (NCBI): domain Eukaryota; kingdom Metazoa; phylum Arthropoda; class Insecta; order Hemiptera; family Aphididae; genus Schlechtendalia; species Schlechtendalia chinensis. The sequence goes on along the minus strand of CM032340.1, from coordinate 18,671,790 downwards.
CAACTTTCAAAAACTATTAGAACTAGAAATTAAAGAATTAGAAACAGAGGTAATTTTTTTATTACTACATTTTTATTTCTATTTTATAATTATATTTATTTAAAGAGTGATGAAGAAACGGGTGTATTGCATCAAATTCAATCTCAAATTTGTGAAAATATATCATTATATGCTCAAAAATATGAAGAAGAGTTTTCATCTTATATGCGAACATTAGTTACAATTATTTGGAAGTTATTGATCAAGACTGGACCTCAATCAAAATATGATACAGTAATATATAATAATTTTTTTATTGACATTAGATATATTAAAATTGTGTGTATCATGTTGTATTTTAGCTTGTCATAAATGCCTTGCAATTTTTGTCAACAACTATTGCTAAGCCTCAGTATCGTGATTTATTTAATGATCCATCAGTTTTTTCTGCTATTTGTGAAAAAGTTGCTATTCCTAATATGCAGTTTAAAGGCAAGTAAAAGAAATCCAACCTATAATGACTTTAATATTTTATTAATTGATCTATGTTTTTACTATAGCATCTGATGAAGAGTTGTTTGAAGATAATCCAGAAGAATATATTCGAAGAGATATTGAAGGTTCTGATGTAGATACTAGAAGAAGGGCAGCATGTGATTTGGTTAAAGCGCTTTCAAAAGAATTTGAACAAATTACAATGTCTTCATTTGGCTTATATGTGAAGGTACATTTAAATTAATTTTATCTTATAATTTAAATTTTATATAAATATAAATCTATAATATTTTTTATTGTTGTTTAGTCTATGTTAGAACAATATGCAGCTAATGAACAAAATTGGCGCAGTAAAGATGCTGCGTTATTTTTGGTTACAACGCTTGCGTCGCGTGGAAGTACACAACGTCATGGTACAACTAAAGTCAGTGAACTGGTTAATCTAGAAGAATTTACTACCTTGCATGTATTACCAGAATTAGAAAATTCAAATAGTAAGTATAAAATTCCATTATAAATATATACTAACTATTAACAAGTTATGGTACATATTTATTTAAAAATTATGTTTATGTATTTTATGTTTATAGTCAATGGAATGCCAGTTATGAAAGCTGACGCTATTAAGTACATAGTTACATTTCGTAGTGTATTATCTACTCAAGTCATTGTTAACACATTACCAGCTCTTACAAAACTTTTAGAAGCTCAGAGTGTAGTAGTTAGGATTTATGCTGCAGCTGCCATAGATAAAATTTTACTATTGAAACAATCAGACACTAAAACTCCAGTGTTGGTATATTTTTGTAATAAAATATAATGTAGTTTTTGAATGTTTTTATTTTAATCTTTTATTCTTATTAGAATCACTGCAGCTACACTGTCGCCATTTGCAGAACAACTAATTAAATCGCTCTTTGGAATTTTAATGAAACCCGGATCTGAAGAAAATAGTCATACAATGAATGGTAAAAATAATTATTTTTATATACATTCATTTAGTTATTTTGTTTTGGCTAATATTATTTATAAAACAATTATGCATAGCTATAATGAGAACATTTCTGACGCTGGAACAAAAAATAATACCATTCTTGGCTGAACTCTTACCTGTATTGACCGACAAACTTACGATTGTTGCACGTAATCCATGTCAACCAGAATTCAATCATTTTCTATTTGAAACTATTTCATTTTGTGTAAAGTAAGTTATGTTTTAAAATAAATTTCAGTATTCTTATTTTAGTTGAAATTAAAAGATTATTGAAAAATGTTTATTATACATCCAAGCATATTTGATATATTGTATACAAAATATAATACTTCATTTCTTGTTAGATTGGTTTGCTCTGTAACGCCTGAAGGAGTAGGATCATTTGAAGGAGTATTGTTTCCTATATTTCAAATCATATTGCAACAAGATATTTTGGGTATGAATGAGGAAGATTTTTCCGTAATAGTATATTTTCAATTTTAATCATATTGTTTTTAAATTTGTTTAGAATTTATGCCCTATACATTTCAACTATTATCTCAGTTACTTGAATTTCACAGTCCTGGTAACGTGGGAGAGACCTATACGATTCTTTATCCATTTTTACTAACGCCTGCACTTTGGGAGAAAACTAGTAATATTCATCCATTAGTTAGACTTTTGAGATCTTATGTATCTAAAACTGCTCCAGAAAATATTGAAAAATCTTTGAATATAGTAAGTATCAAAAATTATATTCTTGTGTCATCAAATAATTATTTGATAATTATTTAATAATTTATTTAATAATTTATATATTTTAACTTTTTAGAATGGTCTTTTAGGGGTGTTCCAAAAACTTATTGCGTCCAAATCACAGGATCAAGAAGGATTCAGATTATTGAAAACAATGATGGAGCATTGCCCTGTGTTAGTAAACATATTAAAATGTATATACTTAATTTAATTATTATTTTAAAAAACACTTTTCAGGGAAGTATTATTATCTCAAATGAAAAATATATTTGTTCTCTTATTTCAACGACTATCTTCGTCTAAAACGACCAAATTTATCCGTGAACTAATTGTGTTTTTGTTCTTTTGTGTTATTAAATATGGAGCATCACACATGATAGATCTCATAGATTCAATTCAAAACGGGTTAGTACATTTCACTTAATATATATAATTTATATTGTAAATACAATGTCAACAATAGTATTTTAAAAAGTATTGTCATTTATTAGTTTTTATATTTTAGTATGTTTGGTATGTTATTGGAAAAAATCATATTACCAGATGTTCAAAAAGTAACTGGAAATGTTAATAAAAAAATTACTGCAATTGGTATCATAAAGATGCTTACAGACACTCCAAAATTAATCGATGGACCATATATACAATTTTGGTACGTTTTATTATTAATTCATAATAATTTTGGAACAAAATCAAATGAATATTATATCTTAGTGTTTTATGTAATTAAAAGCATATACTTTTGCATATTTGAATTATAATTAAAATTAATTTTTTGAACAACAAACAATTTAAATAACGAATAAAAATTTATTTATTTTTCGTAATATAAATTTTAACAAAAAATGTTATGGAATATAAATTAAATAAAAAACGTTAAAAATTATATTACAGGTCTCTGCTTCTTCAATCTGTCGTGTGTTTATTTGAACTTCCAGAAGATGAAACTGTCTATTCTGAAGATAAATTATTTCAAGACGATAATAATAGTTCATATGAAGCGGGTTACTGTCAACTTGCGTTTGCCAGTGAGACAGAATATGATCCTTTACAAGGTAAATAAAAAATAAAATAATATAATAATTGACAACTATTAATATTATATTATGCATTTAGGAGTGGAATCAAAATCGTTCCTAACTCAGTCGTTAATTAAATTAATGAGTCAAATACCTGGACGTGTTCCATTATTAATGAGTCAAGGTCTTACAGAAGAGCAACTTGCACAAATACAAAACTATTTGAAGAGTATCAATGTTCCAATTTTATGAGAAATCCAATCAATATTATATCAAACAGTTTTATTTTCATTTAAAATAATTGTTCATAATTTCAATTATTTTAATTGAATTTAGTTCAGTGCAAATATGGATCTTTTTTTTTATAATTTATAACACTTTTTTATATCAAGTAGCTAAATACTCTTAACGCTGTGTGATTAAAATTTAATTTTCGATTGATTTTTTATTATGTTTACGAATTTGCCACGATTAAATATGTTCATTATATGTTTCTTATTTTTGCATACAATAATTGTAGACATTGACATCTTAGATATGTTCCAGTAACCTAAACGTAAAAACCTGATCATTCTAGGTAGGATAACACATAGTAAAAACTTGTGACTATATTACAGTTATTAACTAAAATGTAAAATTTGTAATGTAAGGATTTATAACAAAGTATATTGTAGGCTATTTACTTGTATATTCAAACATAATAATTTTACTACTCTGTATGACCAGTCGGTCGGGATAGGGAATCGAAAGAAAGTATCGAATACAAATATCGATATCAGTAAAATATCGAAACGAATGTATCGATATCAGTAAGTATCGAATGATTATATAAACCTTTATCTCATAGTATATAATTTAATAAACAAAATATTTAAAAATGTAAAATAACGGGAGCGGCCGCACACGTGCAAAAATCAACCGAAAATTAAAATTAATAACCCACAACCGTACAAGGTTAGAACTTTACCGAGGTACCGATACCGACATGGCGATATGAGAATGCATTGTCGTACACTGTACAGTATCGAATGAAAAAACAAAATGTTATTATTGTCATATTGAGTATTAGTGTATTTTCCCGATTTCACAGTATTTATACGCTGTATGTCTGTATCAAGGACTATATGAAAATATGTGTATAGAGTCTGTGCCTATATAGAGAATATTAATTAATATTTCTTGCTTTCTCAGTAAACGGGCACTGTTAATTACACTGGTTAGGAAATCTATTGTATTGTGAATTGTCATTTGTGGACTGTAGTCGATGGTATTTTTAGAAAATGGAAACGAGTACTTTGAACTGATATGGCAGCGAATGATTCGATACCAGTACTTTTTTATCGATACGAGTAAAGTATCGAAACAATGATATCGATACAAAAAGTACCTGTATCGAAGGAAAAGTATCGATACTTTACTGATATCGGTTAGTATCGCAACGTCCTTGCCAGTCGGTAATTATCCATTATCCTACGTTGAATTATCCGTATCCGTTTTTTTTTTTCTACGCTTATGATTGTTATTATGGCGCGTGTCTTGTTTACTTCGGACTACATGCGATGTGCGTGATATTTATACGTTTTTGATTCTTATTTTACGGAATGTGAGTAGTCTAATTTTGTCATGAAAACGATTTGGATCTGTGTTTGAGACTATTGTCGTCGTAAAAATTGATTTTCGTATGGACGTCTATCATTAGGGCATTGTTATTGATAAATAATCGAACGATCATGGCAAGTGTAAATTATTAATGAAATTCCCAGTGAATAATGAAAACAAACATTGTTAAAACTGATGCAGTCCTCTCTTTGCTATTCGTGTTTTATTGTTTAATTTATGTTTAGGACAACAAAAAAAATAAAATGAATTCATATTCAAAAAAGGAATGTGACACTATTAAGTCAAAAGCCATTGTAAAGTATTCTTCTGTTCTTCGACCAGCCAATTTTGCTCATCTTCAGTGTAATACCGATTTAAACATGCCACCGTCAAATTGGTTGAGTAGTGCAGCTGAATCATATGGCTTACAACATGTAATTTCCCATTCAGACGGGTTTTCTAGGTAAGAGAATCTCGACAAATTGTTTCAGAATCAAAAATAGATCGTTTGTTTTTTCATTACATTTATCTCAACTTTTTTTTTAGTTTTCAAATGGCTCATATGTTTCCAGACTGTATCGGGGAAGTGGACGTTGTGTCAGCTGCCAAAAATATTAAATGTCTTTTGAAAATACCGTACAGTAACAACTCTGTAATTTTTTATATTAAAATATTATTTTTACTAATAATACATAAAATTAATTAATTTATAACTACCTATATAATTGTTTGAATTGAATTTTTAATATTTTAATATAGGTAAGCATGATGGTACATAGAATTGAAAATACACTACTTCTAGATGAATTTGATGTTCATAAGCGTTTGATGATGCAGACGGAAAACGATTGGGAATGGCTGAGAAAATTCTTTTACAACCATATTTTGGAATCTTTTGATAGGAAGGTAAAGTTTATTTTTTGTATTACATTTTTTCCTTGTTAATTCTTTCATACCCCCCTTTGAATTTATTGTTTTTAATCAATCAAGTAATGTTTAGTTTTGGTTTGTTAATTATATATTTTATTGAATCTAATATTTTGTACTTGTATTATTGAATATAGGAAAAGTGTATTACTCACAAAGTGAATACTTTCGATGTGATACAAAAAAAAAATTTGAACTCGAAATTTTTGCATTATAGCATTGGTGATTCGTCAAATTCTAATAATGATAGTCAATTACCAATTACGATTTTACCTAGCCAACCGTCTTTAGTAAGTTGGGCAAATTATTATGTACATGCAATTGTTACGTTTGATGTTATAGTTTAGTATATTAATATGTGTATACATTATTTTCAGTCTGCTCCTCCTTTACCAGAGCCTACACCAGAAGAAGAATTTCCAGATGATCCTAAAACTCATCGATTGTTCAATCAAAACGTTTTATGGAATTTTGAAGATCTGCGGATGTTACTTGGCACAGATTTACCGATTTTCGGAGGTGGAACTTATCCTTGCCTGAGTCTGAGACTGAGGTAAATATTTGATTTTTCAAATTGTAATCTGTGATTTTGTATTCAATTAGAGATAATAATAATATTGTGTATTGCTCTATCTAGAGACATGTCAAAACCCATAAGTGTGTTAACTGGGATCGATTACTGGTTAGATAATTTAATGTGTAATGTACCAGAAGTTGTGATGTGTTACCATTTAAATGGTATCGTCCAAAAGTATGAGTTAGTGAAGACTGAAGACTTACCACATTTGAATGACTCAAAATTTTCCCCTAAAGTCATTAGAGATGTTGCACAAAATATATTGTCATTTTTAAAATCTAACGCCACCAAGGCTGGACATACATACTGGTTATTTAAAGGTATAAATCTCATAAATTATATATGTTTGATATATGTTTTTTAACTTAATTTTATACATTGAATTACAGGGAAAAATGACGATGTAGTGAAACTGTATGATTTGACATCTTTGTGTTCTGAATCCTTAGTCGAAGGACGTTGTGAAGGCCAAAATCCATTTACTGTTCCAGTGGCTATGCTGTTGTATCGCGTTGCTCGTAATTTAAAACACAATCCAGATGATGGAAGACCTTCTAGTCCAGTTACTATCCAAATGTTGTTAAATAATTGTTTAAAGTTATTAAGCAAAACAAAGTACCCTCAAGTAATTATTTTTAATTGTATTTGGTTCTTGTAAGATATTAATATTATGAATACTTTGTTCTTTTACAACTAACAGATTGTTACGTCTGTAAACTACATGTTATCCGATCTCTACATTCCAGTCAATACTAATCCTACATTACCAAAACTGGAAGACTTAACTAATATGGGCGAAGACTCATTCGCGTCTCATATTGATTCCGATGACGATTCATCATCTGCATCTGACGAGGAGAAGCCTACATATTCTGTTGACGTACATGATTTGTGTTTATCACATAAGAAAGAAAATAAATCTAAAAGTTAATATTCAATAGTTTTCTCTACATACATTGCGATGATATTATAAAACTATGATTATATTGCTTATTATTTTAGAACCCAAGTACCCCACAACAGAACCTGTAGTGAAGACATTAGAAGAACGTTGTCAAAAGGCATTGTATCATGTTGGATGCGGTTTGAATTGTTTGCAATATTTCAAGAATCTTAACCCACAGTTTACACATGAAGAAAATATGGTTGGTCACAAACAATAAATGTTTTTAAAAATGTTGTTGATAAATGTATTGAATTTAGAAGGAGATGGTAGATGATAAACTGAAAATGGCAACATCATCTGAAGCTATACCCATGCCATATTTTGTTTCTGACCAAAACATTAAAAAAGACGATAAAGTCGTCAATAAAAACATTAAAAATAAAAATCGTAAACGTAACAAAGGAAATTTAATTATTGAAATTGATGATGACACTAAAGACCTGTAAGTAATAATTATTAAATAGATTATTTAATTTTTATGTTAAAACATTTAGTTATATTTCTAGTCCTAGTACATTACTCTGTAAATCTATTGCTGAAACTATGCCAACTTGGCATAATCCACCTGACGCAAAAGACAGTGTCTCGTGGAAGCAACACTTGAAAGTATTACTGTATGAAAAAGCGTGTTTGTCATACGCTGCATTAGCCGAACACGAGTTTACTTGTGAAAAGTAAGACAATAAGTAAAACAATCTGATACTGTAAAATGTTAAACAAGTATTTTTTCTTTAGGTATGGAAAAGCATTGAAATATTTTCGTTCTGTATTCGAATGTCGGCTGTGTATTATCGATACCAACATCAATGATCTATTTGGGTTCTTATTAGGACGTTGTGGTGATTGCTGTTTGTTGATTGCTCAAAATTGGGGGAAAGCTCAACAGTATACAATTGAGCTCGAAACCAACGAAATATTTGATTTAGAAATACGTGAAACGTTACAAGGCAAATGTGAAACTTACTCCTCTCAAGATGGTAATTTAATTAAATTTTTTCTCAATATCATAAGTATAACAATTTGTATTTAATATTATTACAGATTTAAATTTAATACCAAATCACTTTGAATCAAAAGAGGGTATGTTGAATAAAGCAGCAAATTGTTACAGACGTTCTTTAGAATTGGAGACAAACGAAAAACACAAGAACAACCTAAATAGACGTATTGGCCATGTCTATAATGAAATAACTTCGGGTTATATAGACGAAATAGCAAGTAAGTTTGTAATACATATAATAATAATCATTCATGTTTTGATATATGTCATGTTATTTTCACAGCTGCTCTCAGAGAACAAATCGAATTGACTCCTTCGAGATTACAATGGCTGCTGAAGCAGTCCAAATGTTATTTGTCAATGGGAATTGATAAGTTTGAAAGTACTGATGATTTGATTAATCTTGCACTCTTATATTCAAACATGGGCCGGTTGTACAGACATGTATCGTATTATTCGTCTCAGTACACAGTTTCATATGGTGAATTCATAAAAGACGAGGATTTCACCAACAAGGTGAGTTTTCATGATGAAACTTTTTAGTAGACCCGTAACATTATATATTGTATTTTAGGCTGTGGAAAGCTACACAAAAGGTTTAGCAGTATTGGGCAATCGTCGTTTTAACCCACAACTATGGGACATGATTTGCTGGGACTTGTCTACGACCATTTACAATATGGCAATACAGTCACAAGACGATCCGTCCATATACTCAGTAAGTGCCCAGTATTCAAGTCTGTTAAAAATATATATGTATATTGTAATTGAAATATTCTTGATTGATATTTAGGACAGAGCCGAAGCTGAGAAAGAAGTTATCAGTTTACTCTTGAAAGCATTGAAATATTGCGATTTGGAAAACGATTCGTCCAGACGATTGTTATATGAATTTCGAGCCGCTTATATTCATGATCGACTGGCGTCTCTATACCATCATCGTTTAAGGTAAATATGATAACTGAATATTGTGAAACGATACTGTATTTTCAGTCAGTGTCTTTATCAATTACAGTGTACCGTCACTTTTTGTGCATTTTGTTTAAACATACTCGTTTTTATATGCCACAGGTGTTTGGAAGTGGATGTTCCAAAATTTAAAACTACTCTCCATCAATGTACGTTGCACTATAATCGCGCATTTGAAATGTTTTTAAAAATGGATCGTCCGTTGGAATGTCTTGAAATATTGATAAAAAGTATTGCGTTGGACGAGCTTCAAATCGACAGTACGTATAACATTCGATTTGCCAATAATTTAAAATCACATGATTATGCAATTTGTTCAATTAGTCACGACTAACACGCAGTCAAAAGTCAAGTTTATCATGTCTATCGCACAGACCTTGGGAAGTGTGCAGACGTGTTACAAATGTTATCGGAAAGCAGCAACTCTTCTAAAAGGTGCGCTGAGAAATACTCAGTGGATAATGAAGGTTTCGACAAAACCGAACGGAGTAGTGGTGAAGACGATGATCAAGATGGGGAGAAAAAAAAGCAAAAGTTGTTGACGCTGTTGGAGGAAAGACTGCAACATAATTTGAAGTGCATGATCAAGTTAGCCATAGCAAAAACGTCTAAGTGAGTAGGCGATTTTTTACCGATTGTAATGTGTAAAAAAACCAAAAATGTTTATTTACCGAAATGTATATTTTGTAGGTTGGCCAACAGAACGGACCAGTTGAAAACAATTTACGGCGAACTGTTGAGAAAGAGTAATTATTCCGACGACTATTCTCATTTACTGAAAGTGGTGACACAAATATCCGAATTAAACTTGTGAGCTCGTTTAATGCGTGTATAATATTAAAATACTCTTGTGATATTACTTTTAATGTTTTACTTATGTTTTTTTTTTTTTTTTTTTTTTACAAAAAGAATCACAATGATGTGTCGTTAGTAATTATTATTATTATTATTTTTTATATACACTCATTAGATTTTTCGTTTTCTTAGATAATTTACAATAGTAGTAAAATATAGTAATTAATTGATTTTATTTAAATGTCATTAGTAAACTGTTTTTCGCATATGTTAATTAACCGACGTGTTTAAGTTTCATAGTTTAAATGTGAAAAGTTTTTTTTTTGTCATCTCACTTTTTAATGGTACAATCCCTAAATTTGAAGATGGACGGAGACGTCTAAGATATCTTTTATTTTATTTTTTTCTTGACATATTTTTTCATGCAACAAAAAAAATGAGCCGTACATCTCCCAACGATGATTTATGACAATTTGAAATCAATGACTACAAACGTAATCGGCCGTTTCGGTTTTCCGTTGAGAGGCGTTAAAAAAAAAAAGAGGAAAACTTTCCTCCCCTCGAACACACACACACGATACGCCACCGTTACGGAGTTGTCGTCCTGTCAGTCGAGCAGGTTTCGTCGAATCGCGTTGTCGTTTGCCGCCAGATTCCGTTGTCTCGGTCGACGTAAACGACGTTTATGGCGTTTTGTCGTTTGACGCTTACGACGTGTACGCGAATCATCTCTCGGATACGACGGAGTCGCTTTCGAAGGTAGAGTAGTGTCTGAAATTTCCACACCGTCGTCGTACTAATAGGGTAAATGTCCATTAAAACGTTTTGTTTTGTTTTGTTTTGAAAAAATTTGGAATCGATTGCAAGCGACCGCCGTCGTTCTGCGGTGTGGTCCGAGTCCAACGTTCCCGAAACTTGAAAACCAAACAAACGAAATGCCGACGAACAAAAAAAAAGAAAAAAAAACAACAACATACAATTATTATAATATTATATTTCGCGGGATAATTCGTCGGGTTGTTTCGTTCACAATCGATGTTGTTATGGTAGGATACTTGCGCCGGGGACGACCACGCGCGAAACAATATTTTACGTCGTGTACACGTTGCGTGACGTTGGATGTAAAAGAAAAAACCGGTTTTCGACAATCGTCAAAGAACCGATACAAACGACGTACCGGACGAACGTTACGCCGGCACGAGTTAAAACAAAAAAAAATCAACAACAACCGGTGTATTGGATTACAATAGAACATAGCACCGGTAACACCGATCAAAAAAAAAAAAAAACAAAAACAAAACAGATATATATATATACATACACGTGGTGTCGGTGGCGTATTTATAAACAAAAAAAAATTAGGCTTGGGCGTGTAATCATAACGAAATTTGATTTGGATCATATATAGACTTATAAAATAGTACAATATTACACGTGATTGTGAACCTGTGTAGTCTTAAAAAAAAATTCTCTGGGGAGGGGGGGGGGGCAGCGTGAAGACTCATTACACATCCTCCTACACCCACCCACAATTCAAATAAATACGCTGTAAGAAAATTAAAAAGCGTCGTTTTTTTTTTTTTTTGTTAATGTACCTGGTATATACATCACAATACACACGGTTCGATTTTTCACAATTTTGACACCTTTTTTTTCTCTTTTCAGCGAAAGCTGTAAACGAAAAAACCGAAACAATGACAATTGTACAAAAAAAAAAAAAATCTTCCGGACATTTCGCCGCACGATTTTTTCTCGTCTATCTCCTAAACAACTACCGACGCGTCGCACGATTATTTACGCGTTTTGTTTTTTTTCTTTAAAACAGTTTTCGCCACGGTGCGAAAAGTGTGTCGATATTGTGAAAAATCGGACTGTACAATTGAGAATTCACGGTTATTGCGAGTTTGTTTCGTATATAATATAAAATAAAAAAAAGTTTGGTTTTTGATTTTTCTTCGTGTTACGCGTTGAACTACCTTAATTTGTTTTTACCACCGGCCCCCCCCCCCCAAATCACGAGCGTCTCGCATGATTTTCGGGTATGTCTATTTTGTTTGTTTTGTACGTTGAGGACTTGCAATCGATCGATTTCGACGTCGGTACGTTTGTTAACGTAAAACGCGCGTACGGCACACGAAACGAACCAGTGGTTCTCAATCCCCTCGGGACCGCGACCCACGTGGTTTTACGTTTACAAGATAGAAAGGTTTAAAAAACACGATACCCTCGGAATCTACGTAATTAAAAAAACTTCTCGCGACCCACGGTTTGAGAAACGCTTGATTGGAGAATTTTATTTTCTTTCAACGCGTGACCCGTAAACAACCGAAAGCCGAAAACGACCGATTTTGCATTTTATACGTCCGCGATACAACGGTATTGTACTTGCGCGAGCGTGTATACGTTTCAAACTTTATTTAGATTAACATAGAAAGATAAACCCGGGGCACGTCGTGCGTACGCGATTGTTTTTTGATTTTGATTTTTATTTTCGAAGTAACCAAATGACGTAGCAAAACGGTCCGCGTTCGTCACCCGATCGGTTACATACGGAACAATAGACAAAACGAAATTGATCGATCGAAAACAAAACAAACAACCGCATTCGAATAATATTTATTCATCCTTTCAATAAACGCGATTCGGCGGAAACGTTATAATATAATTTTTAACGTTATATATATAATATTATATAGGAACATTTTTTGTTTTTTCGTTCTACGAATATATATAACATGATACAAAAAAAAAAAAAAAATAATAATAAAACATTTAACTAAAATCTGGAGGTGGAGAAACAAAATAATAAATCGCGCGCGTCTTAGTCGTCGTCGTCGTCGCGCGTCGGCGAGAGCGGTTCGATTTTCAGCTCCGGCGGCGTCGTCGTCGCGGTCGCGGCGGACATCATCAACAGCGCCGGATTGGTGACGGCGATTATGTTTCCGCCGCTGGACGATATGATCTGGAGAAAAAAAACCAATACAACAAACACGCGACGACGAGGTAGGCACGCGTTCGAACGGGAAAAAACGGGAAAAAATCATGGCCCGTCAATAATAATAGTACGAGTGGTTTTCATCTGACGTCACAATACGTTCGAATTCTATTTTTGTATTCGAGAGAAAAAAAGCCGTATGGCTACTAATTATTGTTCGGATTTGTATATACGTCGAAAACAAAAAACGAACAACTATAGAACATAATGTGCATTTGTTACGCGAATATCGTAGCTTTATAAATCGAGTACCGGAACAAATGAATTCTGAAATGTATACATGACCGGCACGGCGTCGTAGGTTTAACGTAACTTGTATGTTACATTTTTTTTCTCTCGAAATATGCATTGATTTATGGAAATATGACCTTAGAATTGTAATACCTAAGGCCTAAAAGCTACACGTAAACAAAAGCCGAAATATGCATTGAAAATGTTGGATTTTAGTTTAGAACATCAACATGACAACCGCGTTATGGGCGTGTTCACTTAGCGTACAATACGATCAATCAGAAAAAAAACTTGCAAATGTACACAATTCCCGGACCCTAGAAAAAATATTGATTTTTTAAAACGTGCACCTTGTTCTTTTATGAATTTGTGCGTGATCGAGTTGCGCGACGTCCCCGCGACAATTATGGGTTTATGTTCGGATCCATGGGGTTTTCGTTTTGATTTGAAAATCTCGTTTGAACGAAAGTCATACGAATGACATTTCGGCGAAACGCGAAAAACGGTGTGCGCGGCGGAAAAGGAAACATCGATTTTGGTAGAAAGTGATTACTGCCAATTCATTATTTAGTAGTTTTATTTCAAAACCCCCCTTGGACGTATAATAAATTGAGTTTTTTTGATTGAAAAATGTTGTGCTGGAGCGCCCATTTGCGTTGAAAAATTGCACTTTGGCGAACATTTTCGAAAATTCCCACATACAGAATACAGATAATTGTAGTATTGTTTTTCGTTTTGCACGTTACCTGAACTTTTTCGTTGAAGAAACGCTCCATCAGATTTCCGTTGCCGTTGACCGCGGCGGCGGAGGGGCTGCGGCGGTGGCGATGACGACGACGACGAGGCGTTTCGTCATCGGTGTCGTCCGTGTCGCCGTAAGACAAGTTGCTCTGAAAACGAGGAGAAGAAATAAACGAATGAGTCGAAAAAAATTACGCGGAAGTGTACGCGTCAATCAGAGACGACGATACCGTGTGTGTACGGTTAATGCAGTTAGTTGGTGTTAGTACGACACGGTTAAACCGAATAAGCTGCAGTCCGCAAGCAACCGCGGCCTTTTCGTCCGTGTTCGAGAAATTCGTCATTCAATATAACAATAATTGCAGATGAATAAAATAATGTTATTGCGATGCATACATACCTGCGGGTTCGGGAAAACAAAAACAAAAGCAAAACAAACTAAAACAAACACAAACTGAAAAGATTAATACGTTTAGGCACGAAACGACGCACAAGTATTTATATGAAAGTACGATACAATAATGATATGATAATCGGGAGGCTCGTAAGTGAACGCGTTTGCATTATCAGAGTCCTGTCCAGTCCGATCGAATGGAAGTCCGTTTGAAGACGTCAACGATTAAATAATACATGCGAGGACACGTTGTCCTTTTCTTTTAAAAAATTTTGTTTTATTGTTACATCCAATCGTTCCTAGTCGGAGAGTATCAAAAAACAACTTTCAGCTTAATAATTACGGTGTACACTCCGCGGGCAACTGAAAATTGATCGGATGGATATTTTATCGGAGGTTAAATTTTTTCAGATTAAAACTGTTCGTTCGAATTCATGTCGAAAGAATATGTACATTAATTAAAAACAAATTGTAAATCTGATTTAAACGCATTACGGTACGAATTTTTCATAAATCGAAAAAAAAATCGTTTTTCAACATTAGTACTCGCATATTTAACCAACGATTTTTTACGAATGTTTACGTTTCGATGAGTAGATGAGTGCACGAACTTACGAGCCTTGGCGGTAAAATAAAAGTAAAAATATTAAATAATTAATAATAATATATACATACATGCCTGTTAAAATAATATAATATCTAACGCAAACTGCCAACCTAATGAATGTTACATAATATTAAAATATATACAAAATAATAAATATTACACCTATAAACATAAAAATAAAAAAATCACTTTAAAGCCGTGTTAAAAAAAAATATGATAATGTTATTGCTTGGGTCTTTTTTTTTACTTTCGTGCGAGGGACAGGGAAGGTTTTGTTCATTTTTTAGAATGTAACTATTGTTAATAGATTTGGTTTGAGGTACTAAATTATTGATTATTTTTATTATTAACATTTTTTTTTAACAAAATTTGATACGATTATATATATACATCGACGCGCATTTTTTATTTTCAAAACATAGTTGTATTTTCAACCGTTGAACTAAAAATCGGTCCACGACGTTTTTAAATTCCAACGATTGTCGTTTTGGTGTGATAAACGGACGTAGAATTTAAAAATGTGTTTAGTTAAAATCGTAACGAATTATGCACTGCGCATTTTTACTGGGAATCGCATTTTATTTTGTGTAATATAATAATTATATTCACGATAAGACACGATTCCGCGTTAACTATTCAATTATTTACGTATTTTAAAAAATTGAAAATATTTTTTAATTGTTTACGAAAAACTTTAAATATTAAAAGAAAATATTTAATGATATAACAAATATTGAAATATATGTAATTATAGTTTCGACGTGTAAAAAATTTTAATTCAAAATTTAGAATCTTGTTGACAATTTATGTTGGCGTGACTTCACGAAAACTCGCATAATAATAATCGCGTGATATATTACTGTGCAGGGAGGGGATCATGAAAATAAATCTCGATTTCAACATTTTTACGCGCGCCATAAGTTACCGCGACTGTTTCAAATCGAAATATTACCGTCACGAGACTACGTTGCACATTACAAGTTTAAATCGAACGGGTAGATCGTCGAGTTAGGTGTTGACCGTATATCGGGTGCGTTCGATATTGTATCGTGCGGTCAAGAATCTTTCCGAGATCTCGACGAATGCAATCGACGAGTGATGTTCTTTTCTATTTCCCCATGGAGTATAAAAACAGAGCGCGGAGTTCGGAGTCCGTATCGTCCCCGTCCCCCTCCTGACAGATTAATGGTCGTTAGTGTTTTTGGCAAGTCTCAAAGCGGATCGGGATCGCCGCAAGCGTTACCGCCGCGCTCGCCATCACCAACGCCGTGAACACGTTTTACCTGATTACCGGCAGTGTTCAGCTGCGATGACGGTTTCCCGTCGTGGTGATACTCGACACCGCAGCGGGTCATCGAGTCCCTCGAGTCGCCGACGTCCTGAAACAATAAGTGGTAACGTTTATCAAATCCAATTCGACGGCGTAGCAGGTAATAGCGTCGCAGCACAGTGTCGAATAGGTGTGAAGCGAAACGGATCCGCGGAGACATTGCGCGAGACGAACAAACTACGTCGACGGGACATTTTCTACCGGCGCGTTTTGTGACAATAAACTTCGACGACGAGGCAAACTTGATATTATCATAGTTGTTGTGTTCTCTCGGCGTAACGACATTTACAGAAAATAATATTAAGACGACTGTAAAATGATAGAAAACAACGTCTGTGGACATGTCGTTCCGACGAAATCGCGAGACTTTGGCTAATCCGATTTGAATTATCTATCGAGTCATTGATATCACTTCTAGAGAATAATGGAGGCAGTTTTTCGAATCAGAGATTTCCAACATCAGTATAATTCATTACAATTTCCTGATTTTTAACATTTTTTTTATTTTTATTTGCGGTCCATTTATACGGTGAATTTTGATTTCTTATATCGTAAAGTAACCTTCGAAATATACTGTAGAAATAAAATATCTAATTCGTATACGATCATATTATCTAATAGCAACAACGATAGCCTAAAATGCTAAAACCGATGACAAAATATGTGTCGATAGAGGTTCATTGTTTTATCCAAATTCACCAACGCCGGAATCATAGATTAGGTATAGTATGCAAACATACCTGTAAAGGGGAACTGGTATTGCTGTACGACATTTGGGAGTCCGTGTCATCCGTATCGAAACCGGCCGACGAAGTTCTACCGCTCCTGTCCTTTCGCAATGGCCTGTAGATAAACATCGCATCGTTGTTAACGTATTCGTTTCAGTACGGGCTGTTAGCGGCGAATTACTTGTTCTGTTGCAGGTCGTTTTGTTCCACCAACAGTTGCGCTTGGCGATTCTTCAATGTTTCCAGTTGGTGCTGGATGGCCGGGTCCTCCTTAGAGCTCTGGTCCAAGTCCAATTCCTCCCGACGATTGTTAACCGCCTTCAATTCGTCCGTGATCTGCTCTAAACGCTCCTGCGAGATAACATTATGATTTCTTAATGCAATATTATTATAGACGAGTGAGAGTTTCGCGGTACTTAATAAATAATATCTATACACATTTCTATTACTGTCAAAAATTATTCGTTACGCTTAAACGGACTTAGGTATTCTGTTGTCGTCAGTTCGACGAAAATGTAACGTTTATCACCGTACCGTACTTATATCGTAAAATTCAACGTTTAATGATAATGTGAATGTATTATAATCATATCATCGATTAGAAAATCAAGGACGGATCACGCAATTATTATTACCTGTCGGCGAATTTTCAGCAGTTCGTCTTGATCGTCCAGTCGAAGTCTCTTTGACCTGTAACATTCGCCGTTCGCAGTCAATCCTTTAAAACTCTGCATGATCGACCTGCGGTTTCGATTGTTGGTGTTATAGTATCGGCATTTTTATACGAATTAAATTATTTATTTTAAAATAATAATAATAATAATAATGAATGTTGAATAGTTTATATACACACGCGTGACGGTATGGGATTCGACGAAAAATGAAATAGTTATTTGATACCGCAGTTAGGTGAGTTGGCTTCGAACCGGAGATAAAAACTATTTTGTTTTATACACTTATAATGTAATCGCAGCGTCCATTTAATTAGGTAATCTTTTCGTTAGAGGATTTAATCGTTGACTCAATTGAATTCATTCACATACTTGGAATGTCCTTTAGAGTAATGGTATCCCGAGTCGCGGACCACTTGTCGGGCTAAAGGGAACAATTCGTCCCGTCTGGTCAACAGGACAGGTACTAACTTGCATATCTGTGCGGCGGCTTCGTTTACAGACACCTGTAGGATCGTGAATATCGTTCAAAAAAAAAAAAAACCGCGTGAAATAAAGCGAATCCGCAAATGTTTTTAGCGAGAAACGCAATTATAAAGTATACGGCGTGTAAAAAAGCGCGAGCGTTCACCTCGTGCAACGTTAAAGGTTTTTCGGGTTTTCTTTTGCAATCGAACCGTCCGTAAATGGCAGAATATTTTCTAATGGATTCGATACGTCTCGGGTCTTCTTCTGGCATGTTCATGACGCACTTTAAAAAAAAAAAACCAAACAAAACCAGTTAAACACCAAACACAAGTTTACCAAGTACGCCGAAACGTCGTGCGGATTTGTTCGCGCGCGCTTTATTACCTCGAGTTCCTTGTTTGTCTTCCGTTTCGCCGTCTGCGCTTTGGGTTGGTACTGCGGTAGTCTTTGGACCAGTTCCTTCGCCGACGTGGCCAGTCGAGCGATTTGCGATTCGTTTAGCGATGGAGATAGCTGCAAAGGCGAACCGGGACTCTGGCCCGGACTGTTGCTGTCTCCGTAGTGTTGGCCGGCCGAAGTCGTCGCTTCACTCGTCTGCGACACCTGGAAACAACACCTAGGTTTTTACAGCTGTACCTCTACAGGCGGTTCACGAGTATCGTTATGTACGTGCGTATTTTTTGGATTTAATATCGGATACGATCTGGTACACGTTCCGCATCGACGCATATGAATATAATTATTTTTATAACAAGCGAATCGAACGTGAAACCACGTTAATATTTTTATCTAGTTCTAAGAATACAACGTAATTTCGAAATTTTTTCCCTCGGAAATATTACGAATACATTTTTTAAATATAACGTCGGGAAAAGTATGTGTTGTTTGTTTTCTGTGAACATACGATGTTGTATACTACACAGCAGTACAATAATATCGTATCGAACAGAACGACGTGACGGATGACTCGCGCAAGACGACCCGTAATATCGTATACGCAAACAAATATATTGTGCGTTTCCGCGGACATTATTGAAGTGAAAACACACATTTGATACCTATATACATGTACGTCTAAGAGTGAACCGTCGCAGAACTCGTCACAATCGAACGGTATTTCGAAAATAAAATAAAATCATGCGTGTTACGAGTACGCGCGGATGAAGTGAAACTCCTTTCAGTCATTTAACCGATAGAGTATTAGGTTTGTATTGGAATAAAATAAACAAAAATATATATGGAAGTTACTAAATATTCTCTATTCCGCTAGGTAAATAAATATAGGAACTGTACGAGCGGAGGGCGTTTATCAATAAAACGCTTACTTGGTCACCGCTGTTAGATACTTTGAAATGGGTTACTTCGTTTATCAATCCTAAATCCGACCAGCCTGAGTGTATGTAATAATGTAAATTAAGCAAAGAAAATAAAATGAAACACACAAAACATGATTAACACAAATAAGACGGCCCGTGGCACTTCGGTATACATCGTTTGGCCCGGTGCTTACACACGTGTGTGTATAAACAGCTAATGACGTGATAACGGCGCGTGCGGGTGTACCGGTGAAATGATGAGGTAAAATTGGCGGGGATGATCTGCTCGCACGCTATTCGCTGTAACTAAATCAACGCGCATGCGAAAACTAATCTCGTAAAAAAGTGTGACAGGCCGACCGTAACGCGCAAAAATCTTTTTTTTGTACTCTATATAAAGAAGTTACACTTCAATAACACACGCACTTCCATAAAACACGGTATAGAGTACAGTCATTGCTTTTTTTTTATCCGATCATACGACTGCTGTTACCGAGTATAATAACACCCACAGAGACCTTTATTTAAATTTTAAATTTACACGTATTTTTTTTTTTTTAATGTTTGATAAATTATGTAGGTTATTTAGGCATATTCGTAATACGTTTTACAAATTACGAGTATTTGCCGTAGATTTTAAACCAACACTGAATTCGTTCCGAGGTCTTTTACGAGGCTAGGGGTTACCTAGTCCTACTAGTCCGTCACACCTCATACATATGCATACGAAGTCTGTTCAAAGAATTCCCAAACTATCGTTCCTAAAAATAGACAAATTATATTATCGTAAATGTTATTAGATTAAAATAGAATAGAGATAAGTCACTATGTTTTCAATTAAACCAGAAATGTTTATCTAACAATTTATTGTGTCCGTTTAACGTAGACAAGTCGTGCGTGTTTGGTGATTTTCAATATTCAAAAAAATATTCACGAAAAATTGTCAACCCACTGTGATGACTGGACTTTTGTCTCGACATCATAATCATAAGCCTACGTCTCATCGCCTATAATGATTTGCTCCACGAACCAACTTCATCGCCATTTGCGCGGTCTAGCAATTATTGACGGATGATGACGCGATCGTCTTTCTGATCTTGCGACATCAACCGAGTGAAAACGTTTTGCTGCAACGCGGTGCATTTCAAGTTTTTCTACCCGGATTTCATGGTACGAACCACAACCGAAATGTCACAATCTTCCACGATTTCTCGAACAGTTAAACGTTTATTAGAGCGTACAATTTCATTGGCACATGAGCACCGTTTGTTAACGTCGACGGACGTCCTGAACGTGGATTGTCATCAACCGACTCCCGGACAGTCTTTAAAACGTTTAAACCGGTCACAACACTGAGTGCGTCCTAAACACTGATCACCATAAGCATTTTGCATCATTTTATGAGTCTCAGTAAAAGATTTGCTGAGTTCAACACAAAATGTAATGTTGACACGTTGTTCGTGAATATCAGTCATCTTGAAAATAAATCGCCAAACTCGCACGACTCGTCTACGTTAAACGCGCACAATGAACGGTTGGATAGCGATAAACAATTTCTAACAACATTTACGGTAATATAATTTGTCTATTTTTGGAAACGAAAGTTCGGTATTTTTTTGAACGGACCTCAATTTATATATATATATATATTTATTTATTTATAAATGACGGCGTACAAACCGCGCGGAGATGACCGTTGTCCCGACTGTAATATAATACGATGCAGGCCGCGCGGCGTACCGTATAACCGTGGTGTACGTTTTACCTGCGGTAGTTGGTTGGTCGAACTGGGCACGGGCGACGGCGACGCGGGCGGCTGGTAACCGTATCCCAACGGAGTGTAATAACCGTGGTGGATGGACGTCTGGATCAGCGGGTTCGGACAGGCGCTGAGGAACGGCCGGACCGGGTTCGGCGGCAGCACGATCGCGCCTGCACCTCCGCCGGAAACGGGAGACGTCAGCGGAGTCTGGAACATGGCTGCGGAGAGAGAGAGGAGAGACCGTCGTCAACCGAGTGTTGTACGATCGTGTACATACGGATACGGCGGGTAACGCTATTTATACCGTTCAGCGGCGTAACATTTCTGGAAGCGGTTTTCGAACCGATTCGTCAGTTAGGTTTAAATGTGACGATAGCGTGTATGCAACCTATGGTTTTGTTCGTATAATCGTGAAAAGTCTAACAATATCGATAAACGAAAATAATTTAGCCGAGCTCGTAAAACGTTCAAGCGAAATAGATATCACAATGAAATTGTGAAAACAAATGAATTTTCAAACAAACATGTCGACTGCGTTTTAAGCGTTGCAATTTAATCCTTCTAATCCATAAACATTCGTCTCATCACTAATGTTCCATGGTATGTGAGTAAGGTATAGGCCTAACCTTACTATACGTTACATCACGACCTAAAAATCCAAACAATACCTGCACTAGCCTCTCATACGTATAAAAAAATCCACAGTTACACCCAGTAATCACACTAACCCACTCATATCCAAACTCTCGTCCATTACTCTCCCTAACAATCCCCTCCCCACCGTCGTTTTTTAAAAAGCGTATGTATAATTGCTCACACGTCGAATTCGCTGTTTAGACGAATCCGATTTCTTCGAGAATATCTTCATTTTTGAACATAAAACTAAGACAACAGTCGCGTGTTATAATGTGACGAGTGTGCCTAAAATGAGTCTACCGTGACGCGTATCACGAACCGGTCAAAACACTGACGCCGAGAGACGTTAGGGCGTCGATCGTAAATCATATTAAAAACTAAAAATATAAATATTGTGACGTTTACAATATTGCGACGGGCAGTGCAGAAGTAAAACCGTTACGCGTCGCGGTCGCCGTGTGTTTTACGGTATCGTCGCATTCTGATAAATACGCGAGTTTAGCGCGTATCCGATGTTTTAAACTGAAAATTATACGCCCACTCGGTTATCTCGTATGCGATATGCCCGAACTTCAAAAAACATATGTCGAACAAAAAAACCAATATTTTTTTTTACACGTTGCCCGTCGATTATATACTAACCTATACTCGGTACGCGTGTATTATATATATATATATTTTTTTCTTTTTCACCGCAACAACGAACACGAAAATATCATTTGGGCCGACACGTACTTGTACATTATACAGATACATATGAACCGTCTTCTGTAAATCATTATTTCTTTTTATTCCCTTACTGCGCGTACACCGCACGAAATTATAATACAAAATTATAATACATAAACGGGACCCAAGGAAACTGAAGATCTTTCACGTTCAGTTTTAAATCGAATCGAGTACACATTTGATAAGCAACATTAACTGAAAACCAAAATGAATGAGACGGCGTGAAAATCATACGACCCGTTTATCGACACGTCGAGATTTTCAAATAAGACGCGTATTTTAACGCATTTATTAGTTTTTACCTATATTTACGTTCGCAACTCTGCGTTGCAAACACCTGTATCGGTTCATATTATTTCGAAATGTTTTCTTAAAACGTTATAACGACGGTTCCTAAAAATGAAAAACTCTCGAACCCGGAATTATGTACTTTATCCGACGGGTTATCTGAAAACCCCTCAACACATTGCAGCTGCGACAGAAAAATTGATCGAGCAAACTTTTTTTCGTCTTTTTTTCTTTCTCTCTTGGCTCTCTCTCTCTCTCTTTCTCCCTACCTCCTCACCCCCTCATTCGTTCGCCTTGGTTTTCTCCCCTCGATTCGACGACGTTGTTCTGCAAAACAACAAGAGGTAGGACTGGGTAGAGGTTTTTATGATTCGGTTCTTTTTTCGTCCTTTTTTTTTTTGTTCCTTTTATTTTTATTTTTATTTTCACCCTCTCTCTCTTACATAGCGATTTCTCTTGTAAAGAGAGAGAGAGAAAGAGAGTGGAAAAAAACCCGCAGACTGCAGTATACACATATATACACGCACGCACGCACACGCACACGCACATCCACGTACGAGAATATATATATATATTTATTTATAGGTGATCGCGTTGAAAATTTACACCACAAAATGTTCGGTACGACGAAAAAGGGACGGGAGAAGCTTTTGGAAAAAGTCGTATATAATTTTTTTTTCTCTCGCAAAATATTTTCCCCCTCTTGGATTCGACCTTTCAATGTTCATCCCGGCTTTTGCGTGCGCAGTTTGAATAAAAATATTATACGAATTCTGTTCGCTTTTACCATTATTATCGTTATACATATTTAGAATTTTTAAAAACTATAGACAAATGGCAGCTGTTGGATTTATACTTTCTTTTAAAAACACTTGGGCTTGAATTTCGAAGAAAAAGATTACGCTATACTGCAGCGAACGAACATATTTAATATGGTGTTCATTGAAAAATAAATATCATTAATTAAATTTGATATTAAATTTAAAAAAAAAAAATCATAATCATAAATTTCGATAAACTAAAAAAAAAATTTAACGTTATTTACTTGAAATCCTTAGACCTAGTTCACATTTACGATTATATATTGTTACACTACATGTTGAAATAAACTATAATAGTATTACAAGGAAACCGTGATTAAAGTTTTATTTAAATCAATATTAATTTTAAATGAAACTATTACGTTGTAAATAACGGATTCCAATTATAAAATATTAATTTAGTTTTAGTAAGTTTAAACGGTTAGTGAAAAACAATGTAGAGATACCTAATAATCAAATAATAGCGTAATTAAATATATACGCGCAAGTATTTTTCAGATTCAACGTAATAATACAAATAATTCACAATTATTTTACACGATATTCTGTATACACTTTCGTTGGATAACAATATCATTATTTATTTATGTACGCGTACATATATTATCTAATATAGTACATAGATTTACACCGTAAGTGTTATTAACGTATATACAGTATACTTTTTTCGCGCAAAGATTTCGCACCTTAAAAATTGAATTCAATAGCATAAATATCGCATTTTTTGTACACCTATACGTTTTATACTGTTTATAAATATATATATTTGCATTCGAACCGGAGAACACGCTGCACTAATCACAATAATAACAAAAGGAATGACTGGTGTACTAATATATATATATATGTGTGTGTGTGTGTGTGCGTGCGTAGAAAAGGGTTAAAAAAATAATAATAAACCCGGTGGCTCACCAACTGCTCCTGCTGCTGTTTAGTACATCATATTCATTGTCATTCTCTTACTGTGTACATTTATATATATATATACGATATTATTATTATTGTTATTATTATTATTATTATTATTATTACTATCATTATTAGTTTCATTAGAATTCGACCTACATACACCCATCGAAGAATTACCATTATCTACTGTTATAATGACCCAACGACATTTGGTCAACGGGCCCAAAATGCAATGGTGTTGGAAATTTTTTTCATACATATATATTCGACCTAGAAAAACGATCAATCAAATTTATTACGAAATAATCATACACGTTATATATATACACGAGTATATACACATACATATTATTATATGAATATGTATCTATATTTATTTCGTTTGGATGATAATGATTTTGTTTTTTTTAACTTTAAACTTATTTTCAATACATCACACGTCTTAACTCGAATTTTCAATGTTTAATCAGATATTAAACGTGTACTTACCCGGATTGCTGACCCATTCGTGCAAAGCTTTCTGCAATCGTCTAACGTGCAATGGTTTCGACGCCATGCCAACTAGAGCCATTATCTCGAGAAATTCTTCTTCGCCAGCGTCACAAAGTTGTTGCAAGTCATCGCCGCCTGTTCATTTAAGTGTACACAAACGTTTAGAAAAATACATATATATGTACACGTTAGATACATGAACATTTCTTTTAACCATAAATATTGTTACAGTTGCTTAAGTAATTCAAATAGTTTTCTTTAAATTATTAATTTGTTCTTATAAAGATATTTTTTATTGGAGTTATTATTATTATTTAAATATTTTAAATTTTCAAAGCTAAATTGAAAAATCAAAAAATTTGTTTAACATATAAAGTAAGTTTGTTCAAATAAAATAACAATCATTTGTTTTCGATAGTTTGAAAATCACTATTTTATTTTGATTTATATCATAATATGATATTATTTGTACATAGAACATATTCGTATTCGGTATTTCTAATTATATGTAATTCATTCAAATTCATGTTCTACACCAGCGCTTCTCCAACAGTTTTGTTTGCGGATTAAGTTAGGTTACCTACAATGACATGTGTACAATGACATTGTTTTTTTTTCATTTACCGGTTCTTTAATATTTGACTTGATAGCAGAGAGTTGAATGCGTATGTCTGTTTCGACATCTAATTTGTGGCGATATTTTGTTTTGGTTGATGCATATGATAAGAATTCATATCAAACTCAGTTTCACAAAGGCATGTCGGAAACGGAAGAAATATTTGTACAGCTCTTTTACCTAACGTTTGATATTCATCAGTAATACTGTTACTACACCAAAAATCCGTTACTGACATTTCGTCGAATAAAGTTTTTAAAGATAAATCGGTAGTCAGTTCAATAAATTCTTCATATTTTTTTATAGAGAATTCTTCAGATTTATTTTTTATTAAAAATGGATTTTTAACTCAATTATTTTGTTGCATACATTTTTTATCTTCACTTGCTAGAAAATATTTTTCTAATGAAGACAGTATTTCATTTAAATGTTGCAATATTTCGTCAAATTCTTCAATATTTCTATCTATTAATTCTCACTACTCTTTTAAAAAAGTACAACTATCTATTTCACGCCGAGAAACAAACTCGCCCCAAAATTTAATAATTTTTTTATTAGAGCTCGAATTTTATCATTTATCTTGAAAGTTGTAGTTATTTTACCTTGTATTCATAAATTTGTTAGTTGGACTCTTTTGAAATGGGCAGAATTTATCGATGGAACATATTCTGTTTTATTAATTGTATTTGATGAGGATGATTCCACAGTATTTTCTGATTTATTTAACCAACGATAATTTTGATAAATCGTCAAAAAAATAATCGTAAGACAGCAATACACGCACTTATAATGCGTGGCGACTGGAGAGATTACTGGAATTTCGTATGACGCAGACAAACAAATTATCATAAATTATAAATAAACGATAAAAGTTATATAACGATCTATTAATTTGTATCTAATCTCATTTTTGACATTTTCGACTTCGACGGATTTATTAATATTATAGGACTAAAACACAAAAAACTTTAAATTATTTTTTTTAGATGTTAGTCCAAATAATATTATACGCAAATGTAACAATGTTACTAATTCTAGTATTTGAATTCGATTCAATTCGACGTGTCGACGAAGTTCCCACAGTTTGAGAACCACTGTTCTATATAATTATTTAAATTTTTATTTAATTATAAATTTAATAATTATTTAATTGTGTACGGTCTTACCCATTTCAAGTAGAGTGTCGTAATATGCTAACAGGCTCGCTCTCTGCATTACCCTGTATAGTTGTAATTCAGCTTCATTGCTCGGACTGGACGTCATGATCACTGTAACACATGTAATGACACGATTTAAATAAGTTTCAAATGTCGATTCGGAATATTTATAAGTTCAATTCAGTTTTCGCGTATAGGTGTGTATATATATATATATACATAGTAGATACGTACAAGGCGATTCGCGTTTAACCTTTCACAATGGTCGTATAACCTTTATATATATATATATATAATATATATATATATATATAACCTTTTTAAACATTTTACGGCAACAGAAAAAATACTGTTATTGTTATTAGCACCGAGGCGATGGCGTTTTGAATTCAGGTCACCGATAATAAATGTGTCTGCTGCGCCCTTCCTGCTTATATATATATATATATACATATTTGCAGGAAGTGTTTTTACCATATATATAATATAGTGTTTTTCTTCATTTCTGCAACCAATATTTTATGTCGTGTGACTTCGTAAAGGAGTTTTTTTTCTTTACTCTGTACAATATACTCGTGTATATATATATGTATATATATATATATAAATACACCCTTAGCCGACGAGATCGTCGGGCGTAGAGTCGCCTATGTTACATATACGTATGATATTATATATACTGAGAGAAAAATGGCCCGAGCCTTGTCTAGGAAAAAAAAATAGGGTTTTCCCTCGACGTATATATTATATATTGTATTGAATCGGCGTCGCGTTGTCGTTGCAGTTACATCGAATATATAATACGTACTATAGCCGACCGCACCACATTGACTATCTAAAATATATTATACGCGTATTGTGATAACACGAGAAAAATTTGTAATACAGTATTTTAAACATATCTTTTTAAGTTGAGATGAAAATTACTATTTATAAATGATTCCAAAATGTTAAAACGATAGCACACACATAGCTACCGTTCGCATTTGCCATATTTTATTTCGATTTTTTTTATATTAAAATGTTTAAAACTTACTAAAACCACAAGAATATAGGTGCCTACTTTTTGCACAGTAATTTATAATATAATCTATTATTTTTTTTATGGCAATATTATTACTACGGTTTTCAAATATCAAAATGTAATAATTATTTATTACTTTATAATTTATCAGAAATTTGATATACTAAGTCTTACATTACCTACAATTGTTATATTATCGACAATTATTTCCGTATATTGAATAGATACGTTTTAAAATGATTATATTACGCAATACTAAATTTATATACAGTTCGCACGCTTAGAAGTACAAAATAATATTGTTATACTCAGCACCATAACAATTCTTAAATCATGTTGTAACCGTGCGCGTACATGTAGATTAAACCAACAATACAGTATTCTTGTTCGTTTATACATATTTTTTTTTCTGTTAAAGGGTTGGTGGTCAGAACAATATTTAAGGTGTCAGAGTGGGGATACCTTTTGCCTATTAACCAGAGGTCTTATGTATCGTCATGTTGTTCTAACGACTTCCTGGGCTAAAGTGACCCGGGGCCGTCTATATAGTTCGTTATACTTATTGCACAACGTACATCGGACAGCAGCTGAGGGTTGAACTCGTTTTCAAGGCTATTCCAGCACCACGGGGTATCCATTATTGTATTAAAAACAAAAATTTATAAAAACAACATAGATCAATAATATTGACCCTTAATAATGTACATGATGACTATCACACAACGAGTTAGTTTTATTAATTGTCAATTAGACAGTTAGTTATATTATAAATTACTATTATTATTTTATTAAAATAAACATTTCTGGGGGGAGGGGCAAAATGAATTATTATTTGTCAATAATTTTAAAAAATTGACTTTACTTTGATAAATAATTAATAAATTATGTTGATATATTTAAGAGTACTTAAATATTAAATAAATAAATTTCACTGTTAACATAGCATCGCTATGATTTTGTATGCATTACGTGATATTTTTTTATGTTGCGCATACGTATTAACTAAGATTAAAAAAAAAAAAACTATCGGAGACATCGTTTTGAATTCAAAACAGCAGATGTGTCTTGTATATACAATGGACGTTATACTGAAAGAAAAGAAAAAAATATATGAACAAAAAATTGAACCAGAATCTTCTAGTAGATAAAAAAATAAAAAAGAAGTGTGTACACATCAATTAGGGTTCGTCCATCTGTCTTTTGGTAGTCCGTTTATGTAAATGAACCTTTTATATAGCCCCAGGGTCAAATATGGGTATGATTTGTTAACTGATCAAACACACACGCTGCCGTTCAGTGTACACACGCGGACATTATGGGAGATGAGGTCAACGGTCGGGTTAAAATAATAAAAACACCTTTTCACATCGTAGATCATATTTTGATAAACACCACGGTGTCTAACATTTTTGTATTAATATGCGTAATATATGGGATTTACGAGATCTTGAGAAATTATCAATATCAAGGGTGTATATATTTCATATGATGATGACATTTGACCGTTTCTTAATTCCCAAAGCGTGCGTATAGTTTTTGAGTACCTAGTACTATAGTACTTATGTCTATACTTAAAGTATCTCCAAAATAAAAATTTGAATATTATTAAATATATTATCACCTATTATTAAAATTATTTAAATTTGAAATTAAATAATAATAGATAAGTATGAATACAGTTATCAATATTAAATCATAATACATTTCAGGGATTTGCGTTATTTATTTTAACTCAATTAGTGTTGCATATAACAGATTTAAAGTATTCTGTAATTGTATACGAATAAAGTACAGCTGCATAAATTAGTTATACACATTTAATTCCTAGTATATTTTCACAAATATCAAACATTGTACATGTACGTTTAAAATGTGCACCTCTTTCTGTTCCACCTTTAAAACACATCACTGAATATTACAATATTTAATAATGAACTAATTCATTGAATTAATTTTTTTGATATGAGGTTAAACAAAAATCTCATTATTATTTAAATCGCTTGGAATGTTATTATTTTTATTTATTGTGTATAACATAATATTTAAAACAAAAAATATCTAGCATTAAATTTGTGTAATCAATTTTTTTATTTGATCATAATTATGTTACCTACATAAATAGGAATTAAAAATTAATCCTACATTATAATTTTTATCACAACATTAAAATCACAAAATATTCATTTTTGTTACACAGAAAAAACTATTAAACTATACGTATTTTAACAACTATACATTTATCAATCTAAAGAAAATATGGAATTATAGGTAATTTGGATAAATAAAAATAAAAATAATTTTTTTTTTACATGCGGTTTATAAATGAGATTTGACTTCAAACTCAGTGCAATGGTTTTAAGATTTTTTTTCTATTCTAAACCTTCTTTGAGTCTCATGTTGATGATGATGGAGAAAAAAAATGGACAGCAAAAAAAAAAGAATGTGAACCCTTCAGGCAGAACCGGTGGTTCTTTTTGTTTTGTTTTGTTTTGTTTTTTTTCAACCGAGGCCATTAACATTATTTTTATTTTTTGTCTTTTTAAAGTCCGAGAATGTCTTTATGCATGGGAAACATTAAAAAAACAGTACCGTAGACGGAATATAAAAAAAAATAATCAATACACCTAGAGTTCTAAGGAAAAAAAAATTGACAAAATAAACTGGGGAGCCCTACGCGCGCGGTATACTTTGTTGAATGATAATGAGTTTTAATAAATTGGTTCCAGCTGTTTTGATAATTAGGAATTTTTTCATCGGAGTAAAAAGATAATTTGAAATTGAAACTTCTGAATTGTAAAAAAAATAAGTATATTATATATATATATATATATATATGTATGTATGTATAATTAATTAATAAATACTTAATAGTAATTCGATAAATTAAATTATTTTAAGTGATGTAAAAATAAATTGTGACATAATATAGTACACGGTAAGTACTGAGTTACCATTATAAATAATATGACAAACAATGGAAGATTTAAATTATAAATTTTTAAAAAAACTATTTTGATATAAAAATATATTTTCACGGTACAATATAATATGAGGTAAATTTGAATTCAAATGTTTGTCCCGATTCCAAATATAGTATACAATTTTCCAATCATTCAAATTTTCTTACCTCTTTTTTTTATAGTAATTAACTAATTTAATCGGAAAAAACTGATTTATAGAAGTATAGTATAATTTTAGTTTTTTCTTGGTTTATCTTTTTTTAATAACAAACGATTTATATTATTTTAGATTCTGAGTGAAGCGAATTTATTATAATAAATTAAATAAGTGAAATTGATTTTACTATAATGTGTTCTAATTTGCCCGTGAACATTTTTTTATGTAGGAGTATTCGAATGATCTTGACATGCGTTACGTTCCGGTTGCAAATTGTATATAATTGGTACTTTATTTGATACATTTTTTGATTTTTCCAATAGTTTCATTAAACATAATTAAAAACAACTCAAAATTGAAAAAATGCCAACAATAACATTGTCGACATATTTGTTTTCTATATGAACAATTGTTGTACTATTAAGAGTTTAAAATGTAATACAAGCTTAGACATATAAAATATTTATCATATTCACTATAAATATATAATATTAGCGTCGTTCAGAGTGGTTTTTCAAATACAATAATTTAACATTGTTTTCAAAACAATAATAAAACTAAAATCTCTGTCTAGGTTACTCACTTAAGCCAAAATCTACAACATCCGCAGGTTTTAATAAAACTAAACTTTTTGAGAAAAATCAATTAGGAAAGTACTTTTTGAGTAATATACGAGTATATAAAAAGGTATATTGTTACAGAATTGAAATATGTGTATACTAATTATTAATTCGCTTCAGTAAAATTTATAATAAATAAAAAGTTTATTGAACCAAATAAAATATTTAAAATTAGCCGTTTTTAATCAATTCATTATGTTAATATTTAAGATATTATACATATAATCATTTTTGGTCAACAATATTTGAATTCATTTATATAAAAATAGCGTTAAAGGAAGAACATGCAGGGTAGATATAACTAATTTAGTTCTGTATGGCCAGGTGGCATCCACACGTTTTGCCTTCGGGTTATCTTTGTAATTATACACGATTCAAAATTGTAAACGTCTAAAAAACTGCATGATTGACATAAAAAACACCTGTCTATTTTATAAATGTTCCTTTTATAATTTCAAATATGTTAGAAAAATTACCTCCCGATTAAAAAATTTCATTTGTTATTATTTATAAGTTATAAATTATTACAATATCATTACATTAAAATGACATTAATTTTTTAAAATAAATAAATATAAATTATTTTTAATCTTAAAATAATACATAAATAAATATATATGTGGAATAATATTTGTTTGGTAAACAATATAAGACAATATTACATATAACAATTGAAAGATAATTTCTTATATATATGTATACTATTATTTATATATTACATTAACTATAACTGTCCAATCCCTTTCTGTGGGAATATAATTTTCAAGAAGATCCCACTCTTGAAATAATATTCGTAAAAAAAAAATATATATATATATATACACACACACACACACACGCGCGAGTTTATAATATATTGTCCGAAAAAAACTACCTCACATTTTGTTCACGTACTTGCAAATATCGTGTGACTATGTTAAAGAGAAAAAAACGTCTAATTTGTATACTTCTAGTTTTTTTTTTACCTAAAACAATACTCAGCTGCCAGTTCAAGTATACGTGCGTGAGAACGAGAGGAAGGGGTCACAGGTGTTTTACGTGGATATAATCCGTCGGATGCATGCAAATGCTCGTCCGCGTATTATAATGTATAGTGTAAAAGAAGAAAAAAATTTACCCTGCGTGAGATTCTAACGACGTCATTGTCTTTGTAAATTTTTTTGTCCTCTACAACCCTTTTCTCAGGTCATCTCCAAGTTGATGCAAAAAAACGGACCCCTTTTGCATAAAAAATAACTAAAACTTTTTTTTTGGCCACCCACCAAAAAAAAAAAATTGACTCTATATATACAGTTAGATAGGGGACGGTTTGTCCCTTTTGGGGTTATTTTTTTCTGCGTCCATATACGGATAATTAAGGGTGTGAGGGTACGTCCGCCATTTCACTACCCTCCAGTATTGTTTAGGGGTGGATGCTATTTTTTGTTATTATTTTTTTTATGGTCTCATTCTACCCTCCGGATGACTGTCCCGACCCAATGGGGAAGCGGCAGGGGTGACTGAAATATGGTTGGATGGGATCAACGGTTTTCGTAACGTTTTCGCAACGGTTTATACTAAAAATAAAAATGGACGAAATAAGACTACTGATTAGTACAAAAACATGTAATTACAGCGGACATTTTTTTACACAATATATATGTTTTTGATCAATTTTAAAAAATGAAATTGGTATGCTTTTTAGTTTTAGTAAAACATTAAATATTACACCAAATATTATAAAATTTATAATATATGATACCTAATATATAATTAAGTGCAACGTAAAAAACTCATTTTAAAATTATTTATGCTATAAAATACAAAAATGTTTATTCTTAAATAATTCTAATCGCATTAATTAATATGAATGGTTATGATAATTGTTCTCAACTTAATGTATACACTATACAATATTGATTTTTACGAAACGGTATTTTGTTATGCTATGCTTATGAAATACGAAAATAACAGCTATCGGTTCGGTGTCTAAATATATTCCTGTTTACTGTTTTAAATGTATTCAAACTTACAAAATAAATCAACAGGACGCTTTTGTGTTTTCACATTATTAATAATACCTATGCTGTAGGCATATAATTCCATAATGTTTTTAATTTCTTTTTGTTGAAAAATGAATACTTGGATTGATTGAATGACTTATAACATTAGAACATAATGAATGAAAGTGGGTCAGCTACTTCAGATTTGACGACGGATCAGCCCTGGAGCAATTTTTCGATTAATTTAATTAAACCTTATTTATTTTCATGCTTTTAAAAATACGTTATGATAATATAAATTGTATATATTTGATAAATTATTTCACCATTAAATTAAAAAATAATTATTTTCAATACTTAGTAGAAATAAAAGTACATAATATATCGTGGGTATATATTATCAGTGTTTATAAGTCGTTTATAGAATTAAAATAAATTATTAGTGTTAATATTATATTTAATGGATACGAGTCATATTAATTTGAATTTAATAAAAATAATAAATTATTTGTAGGTATATTTATATTTATATGCAACTATATATTTATTTTTAAATGTTTAATTTGTCGATTAAATAAATTTATAAATATTCAAATTTTGTTAAAAAGCAATTCAACAATAACATATTTTGTACTATTATTCTTATGTTATCTTTTAAACTATAATTATATAACCTATCTAATTAAATATCAAATATCTATTTATTAATAGTTACAGTGTATTAACTATGAAATTTAGATATAACTACAAGAAATATGAACATATGTACCTATAGTTTATAATAATTTTAAACAAGTATAATTAAATATAGTAATATATAGTATCATATACCGTACAACAAACATATTTTTTTTATAAAATCTAAATAGTTATCAAAAACTATACATTCAATGTTGTTATTTATTTAATCAGATTTGGGTTTGAAAATGTTTTCAAGGTATTATTTACGTTTGAATAAAAGTCGGGATAAGTTTATTTAAAACTAAAATATGATGAAATAAAAGTGAAAACCCCAAAAGTTTTGTTTTTAATACGTGAAGAACGGTTACGATTTTAAATAAAGGTAACAATAAGTCTCTGAAAAAATCACAATCTAATGGAGAATGGCGTACTACTTTCCCCGAATACAATTTTTTTTTTGCACGCACAATATTTGAAACGAAATCTTATTATATAAATATATATTATTTTTTTATTTTTTTTGCTCTTGGAATTAACTTTGAATTACGCATTTGATTTATATTTGTGACAGATGCATAAAATACACAGAAGAAAAGCGAATATTAAGAAAGAATGATATAAAAAAATCGAAAAAGAAAAAAAATAAATTCAACCTCTACGCTCCAAGGCGTATCATCAGATAAATCGGCTGGTTATAAAAAAAAATCAAAGAGAAAAAATACTCAACGTCCTATTTATTAGTTGGAATACGTTTTTTTTTCGCCTTTCATATCATTGTGTTACATATACTTGAAAGATATTATATCTACAAAATAATAATAATAATAAACTAGAAAAAACTGCCAAAGAAAAAAAATGAAATAAATAAGTCGATATTTTACTGACTGACATGATGCATAACAGCATAAGTCAATGTGTTGTAGGGATAAGAATCAAAAATGTTACAGGAGGAAGAATCGATTCGTTTAATTATTATAAGCATAATTATATTATACACATACATAGATTTTTAACATCATTATTAGATGTTAAAAACAGAGTTAAACGTCTACAGGTTAATCAGATAAGAATATTATTATATGTTAAACTTTAAATTGTTCGAATTAAAACTGTTTCTTTTTAAAAACGGCTATAGGATAGTATTATATTTATTCTACTTTTACGCACGTATTTACCTTTAAATCGATAGGTAATTTTCTTTAGTTAATAATACTAAGTCGATTGTAATTTACACATAACGACAAATACGGTTACAAATTACTAGAGTATGAAAATTGTATGGATATATTGAGCAATCTGGATAAATTATCTAATCTCGATAAAACTATAATACGTTTAAAAAATGACATTATGTAATAAACAAGGTAACATGTCGTCAAATGTTCTAATTGGTGTCAATCATTTGATAAAAAAGAAATGATTTTTAGCGTATAAAATATGAAAAACGCAGATTACTTTTGGTTTAAATTGTATTTACATCAATAAATATATTCACTTTATACCAACAAAAATCAATTAAAAAAATAATAATATTATGTTTTTGACAAATTACCATTAGTATAATACGTTAATAAATAAATTGTTTGGTAATATCTTTTATAGTCGAGTAATAATATTTATAATAATATTTAGTACCTGTGTACATTCGTTGAGAAATGTATTTATATTATTTTTAAATCGTAATATTAATTTTGAAATAGTATTGGATTTTAAAATTATTTTTTAAATATTTTTTGAAGAAAGGTAGTGAACTGTGTTAGAATCAAGTGTTGGAGATTCCAGGTCAAGTAAGCTATACCTAGTTAGAATTCTTACAGTTGTATTGTTACTTTGAATTTGAATGCAATGATATTAAAAAATTGTATGCATTGTATTTAAAAAAAAACGGTTCTGAGCAAAACTCAATTTATTATTATTTTTGTAGTTTTTCGAAATTCAAACTTCACAGACTTAAAAAAAATTACCACAACTGTTAAAAATAATGTTTAAGCTTGTAATGAATATTTAGATCTTAAATACGAAAAACCCGCATATCCAAAACGTATATGTTGACAACTTTACTAGTTTTCATTTTGCAATTTTATCAACATTATTCGTCATTTTTCCTAACGCTTAAGAAATCTAATGAGGTAAATTGGGAAAACGTATTAAAATAAATAGTACCAACTATAGATACAACTTGCTACTATCTTGCTACTATCTAAAGATCAACGAAGTGTAGTGCTACAAACAATTTCTATACGAAAAAGTGTTCACAGACAAAATAAAAAAAAATATATTGTAAAACCATTGAACATTCTTCGATTCACACAGAATCGAATATAATGCATTAATTCAAAAATAGATGTAATTTTGTCAACATTGTCTCATTATTTTAAATAATTATTATGTAGTACATATACATATATATGTATATGTATATTAAAATCGACAGGCAAATGTTGAATTTGGGATGACCAGGTATGTTAATATAATTATTATGTTTCGAATATATTACTATACAATCTATATAATATTCGCGCTAAAATAAGTTGCTCGCTGTTATCTGATCCTCTTAATCTTGTCTCATATTTCTACTGTTTTTGTCCTTTGAATAGCTTAAAGATTGGTAACCTCAAAAAATATTGCATGAGATGTTGTTTTTGAAGAATTACTGTTTGTTCCAAAAGTTACACCAAAAACAGCCAAGAATAAAAAAGCCCGAATCTCTCGTCGTTTATCTTTGACCAATCGCAATGACCAAAATCGTATATCTCAATAATAAAATAATAATAACAATCTACATAAAATCTCAATAATAAAATAATAATAACAATCTACATAAAATGTGCAAGTCCAGGGAAACGGAAGCCATAATCGACATGTTATAAATCCATTCGAGCATTCAGTTAAATTCCGTGTTTTAACGACACAAAAAATATATAATAATTAATCATTAACCGGTCAAATGTTTGATATGCCTATTTGTTTAATCGTATTTTAAAGTTGTACGATTTTTTTTCTTGTATACTATATAACAACGAAAAGTCGTCATTTTTGAATGCATCTAGTTTTACTTAAAACCAATTGATATTTTAAATGCACAATTCACAAATAGGTGGGTATTCTTATGGTTAAAAAACGATTTTTTTATTGTATTTACATAATATTTAAAAATACAATATAAAAACATCTTATTGGCGTTTTTTTTTTTTATTTTCAAATAAAACGTCGCGCGTTACATTTTAAAACGATCGGGTACCTGTAATAGTTATATGTTCGTATGTATACGAGAGAGAAAAAAACGTCACTCACTCGTGCCGTTCGCATTCTTGCTGAGGATTTTCGAACCCGAAGACGGTTCCGCGGACGACGTCCTGACCGCGGCGGACGTGCCGTAACAGTTGTTCGTGCCGCCGCCGTTGGTCGGCGGCGTGCCGGTAGACCGAACTTCGCTGCTTTCGTTGGCTTCCATAAAAGATTAAAACAACGGGGGACGCGAACGGATTTGTCGTGTGAAACAGCACCGGGAAAACGATAAAGTAAAAAAAGCACACGCGAGCGCGCGCGCGCGCACACACACACGACACGACGCGATCCCGTTCACGGCATGTTCGCGCCGTTTTCTAGGGGAAAATCGACGAATAAACCGGAAAAACGATCGGACGCGGGGACGGCGTGTCGTACGGGGAAACAATTGGCGACAATAACAGCGCGTGGCGAGAAGACGGTGGCGTCCGTACGGTGATCGGTCTCGTCCGGCGGATTGAGTACGTGCCGTAACGGCTGCCGCATGGCGACTCCCCGCGGACGACGCGTCGCCGAGGAAAATGAAAAACGCGCGCGCCCGCGACTCGCGATCGTCGGACGCGCGCCCGCGACGCCATCTGCCGTACGCGGCCGGCGACGACGGTCGGGCGGCACGGATGGTTTGTAGAGGGGGGGGAGGGGGGAAACAAAAACAAAACAACATAAAAACGACGGCCGCGGCCGTGTTACGAACGGCGTACGGGAGTCTCCCCGTGTAGCGCGAGACGCGCGGACGACAATGGTAGGTGGGGTTTTTTTTTTTCTCGGAGCCGTTCCTCCGCCGCCAACCGTACGTTCGACGGCCGACGAGGGTACACGGGTGTGTGTGTGTGTGTGTGTGTGTGTTCGGCCGTCGTCGGCAAACCGGACCTGAAGAGTTACAGACGCGCAGACGGGGCAGAGCGAGAGAGAAAAAGACCGTTTCGGGAAAAAGACCGACCGGGAAGAGTGCGGAGGAAGAAAAAAAAAAATGCCGAAAGCGGTTTCGGCGCCGCGCAATAAAAATATAATTAATTGTAAGG
Source organism: Schlechtendalia chinensis (assembly GCA_019022885.1). NCBI lineage: Eukaryota > Metazoa > Arthropoda > Insecta > Hemiptera > Aphididae > Schlechtendalia > Schlechtendalia chinensis. Next base: position 18,633,130 of record CM032340.1, on the reverse strand, counting down.
AATAGACGGCGGAAAAAAAAATTTGTATTGCGCTGCACGGTGGCGGTGGTCTCGCGGGAAAAAACGTTGAAAGAACAAAAGGGTTATAAAAAAAAAAAAAAATCGTTCGTTCGTTCGTTCGTTCGTGACTGCACACGCCGGTCCGGAATTATGATTACTGTTACGTACATTATATTATATGCTCGTCGTATCACATGGTAAACGGCGGAATGGAAGATTCTTTTTGCGAATAACGTCTTTTGCACGGGACGCGTTTGTAAATTACGACACGGCCGTCTTCGTCATCCGACGTTTATCGTTTCGTACGTTTTTTCACTACGGACAACAGTTTGTTTCGGATAGCGCGAGTGCCCCCGATTCGTACACGCGTGCACCCCGCGTTCCGGTTGAAAATCGCGAACGGACAAATATATATCCTTCGGCTTTCTAAACGATCGTTCTCGAGTGAAGGTACCTGAATACTGAAAAATGCGGCTAGACTCTTTCGATTCTCACAAAGTCCAATCTGTTGTTTCCTAACACTTGAAACATTTGGATGGATTTTTAGGTAAATAAATCATTTTGAAAATTTTATGAATCAAAACCTGACGGTGAAATAGAACGAGGTCTATCATATTCTAATAATGTGTTCGAATGGTTTTATCACTATTTCGGAAAAGGTTTCATAGTTTTTCAATTTTTTGCAACAAATTATCATGAATAATGCGACGATTTATGAACTTGGAACAATGGGCTGAACTTATTCCAGTTCTTGTATAATAAACGCAAATTTCTAAAACTTAATTTAACACTCGATTTAAACTATGAATATATATATATATATATATATTTATATATTTAGGTTTTTTTTATATTACTTAGTACTTTGATAATCATTTTTTCGGTGTCGAGGACAAAGGACATTGTACGGTTTTAAAAGTGAAATTGTAAAAACATAGACAATATTATTATTTTACTAAAAAAGAAAAAGAAATTAAAACTGTCAAAATTGCCCGTAAACATGTGCACAGTAGGTATACATTATACTACACTAGACAGCCTTATTGTTCATCGATGGCTATTTATCATACAGTGTTTTATTTAGCTGGTTAACAACTATCCATTCATTTTTTTTTCAAAGCGTCCGCTTTTTTAACGGAAAATTTAAAATTTATTTTTATGTCGATTTTAACATTTAGATACCTAACCTATATAAAGCTACTCAAATCGATTTTAAAAACGTTCTACAGACTTTCTGTTTGCCGGATAAATTTACAATATTCCGGATTTTATGACAAACAGTAGTTTACCATCAAGTAGTGACAGTTTATTGGCAAATCGTTTTAAATTATTTTTTACTGATAAATACATACTAAAAATATAACAAAATGAAAGAGCGTATGAAATATGATAGTTCTAGCATAATTAGAATATATAATACATCCTCTGAAAAACTATATACAAAAACATAATACTAATAACTGATTAGTATTATTTTTTGACCGATGGTAATAGGATTGACGAATTTTATTATTGATCGATGCAGTGTAAAACATCGTCTTCGATTAAAAAATATATCATATATTCGTGTTATTTTTATTATTATTTTAAGCCTATTTACATACGTTTTAATAAAAAAAAAAAGTATTAATATATTCATTATTATAAACTACACCAAAAGAAGAATGGGGGGGTTAAACCAGTACGGCCGTGACTACACACCACGACAAAGAATTAAAGGTTCGTATTCACACAAAAGCTATGCCTGGGAAAGAAGAAAAAAACACATCATACATAATATTGTCATTCGCTTCTTTCGAACAATGTACGGTGGTAAAAAAAAATCGTGAATTCTTTTTCTTTATCAAACATTAAATCGTAAATGACATGAGTACGTGAAGAAAATTATAAATATAATTTTATTAAAACTATCGCGTTTATTATTCATACATAGAAAATAATGAAGCATTGCAACTGTTTTTAATAAGTTAATTGAAATTTTAACAGGAATTTTAAATACCTTTACGGGACATTATTTGATTTGAATAATGTGACAATAACAAGATTATGTTCAAACTATCGAAACAATGTTGACAAAAATTATAATGCATTATTTAAGTAAAATCAAAATTCTATTCCACAAATGTTTCGGTCAACAGACAGAGTCTGAATATCTCAAATATTTTTCTCAGCTGATCGAGAATTCCACCGAAATTGTTTTTTAAATGGGCTATAAAAACATTCTATCGTTGGACTTACGTACAAATTGTTTCCGCAAATACTAAAAACTAATGCAAAACGTATCTAATGTATCGTAACTAAACATTTTTTTTTCTTTCTGTAATGCATACAATCACATTTTATTTCAAATTTATATAACAATTTAAGGTTTTTATCGAAATGCATATATTAGTTGGCGTGCGTGGGAGATTTGTCATATAAAATACTATGCCTTTTCAAAATGTTTCTGATTTTTGTCTAACTGTTCAACGACGGTTATAGGCTTACATTTTAGTCTGAAAAGAACAATGTTCAAAATGTTACATTTAACCGAAAATTAATCGATAATATTATAACATATTCTTTTTTGTATGCACGCGTTATAATACTAAAATAAGTAACCTCTCACGCCCAATCGATCGTTGACAGAAATTTTAATCTCAGTGAATGAATTTTTTGAAAATCTGTTGGATAATCGATACCAAGCACAAAATTACTTGAAATAAATATCCAAAGACTTTACTGGCAATTTCAATCTACATTTCATAGATAAATTCATTAATAACAAATTATATATTTTTGACAGTTAAAAAAATAATTTTTAGATATCTATGTACGTAAATTATATAAATTTATTTATAAATTACAAAAATATATTTAAACAGTTTTATTATTTACTAGAGATAGAAAACGTGTACAAATATATACCTAATGTAAAATTTAATGTATATTTTTTTCAAAGGACTTTCCTCCGCCACATATCTGTTCATCGATTTCCCATAGCATTAAACTGATAATCAATCTGATATTTTGATTTTTTTTTTTTATAATTGGAAACAATTAATTACTCAATTAATTAATTAAGTAACTCAATTTTAACCTTTATTTCATTAATGCCCAGCCCAGTTTTGATCAACTGCTACCTACTTATCTCTATGGGTTACTTATTACAACTTTTGAATAATTAATAATGATTTTGTCACACTAAACCTTCTAGTATAATATTACACCTATAAACTTTTAAAAGTTAAGTCACCGGTAAGGAAAACCCTTTAAAATTAATTAAAAGGTCATTAGTATTTAATGTATTCACTTGGTTTTCACAGATATAAAATATTTGTACAAACATATATCTTGATCAAAAATATTGTATATTAATAATGATTAGACAATAAAATAAATTACTTTATTCTTAATTCACAGTTACATAACTATTATTTTCCTACTTAAAAATTAATATCACAATATAAATAGATAATAAATAACTAATAAATCTCCATTTAAAATACTAATTAATTTTAAATAATAATTACTAAATTTTTGAAAAAATATAAGTGTGCTTAAAAATCAGTCTTACTGAATAATTATTCTAAAACAAATGATAATAATAATAATAATAATAATAATAATAATAATAATAATATTCAGTAATAATAACATAAATTAAATTTACTAAATAGTAATTTCGACTACAGATATACAACAGTAACTTAGTCTATTTAAATTATACTAAAATGTTATTGAGTTGTCACATTCATTAGCAGTATGCCCAAACACTAAAAAAAATTGAAAAACAAAAGTAACATAAATATAGTCATTAAAAAAAAAAATTAAATATCTTGGAAATAACTTACTATCACAACATACACAAAACGGTTCTTCAATACTTTTATTCTCATCATCATTAAGTAATCTCTGTTTTCTTTGGAATTTTGGAGATTCTGGTTTTTTAGAGCAATCTTCAGTATCATGGGAATCGAATATTTCACATCGTTCACAATAAATACGAGTAGTTCTTAAACGTACTTTTTTATTTTGATCTCTGAAAGTAAATTCAGTAAAAATCTTTAATTTTTAAAGAGAAAAATGACAGAAAATTTAGTTTAAAAATAACATAAATAATATTCAAAATGCTAATGGTTTAGTTATAATAATAATAAAACAATATTCAGCAGCAACAGAAATTGATATTACAGATACTTACATTCCAGAATCCAAAATTTGTTTTTCCAGTGCGTCTATTTTAAATTTATTATCTGACACCTTAGCATGGAGATCGGCAATTATGTTATTCAACAAATTAATCTGCCAATCTTTTTCTTCCAGTATTTTTTCTGTTTCTAAAAAGATAATACAATATATTTATTTTGTTTACAACTAATTAATTGTTGATAGTATTATTGGTAGTAGTAGAAAAATAAACCTGATTTGATAACATTTTTTTCATTTTTGATGTTAGACGAATTAGAGGAAGACTCATAATTAACTATTAATTTTTGAAGTGTTTTTTTATCATTTTCTAGGCTTTCACATTTAGTTTTGAATTCTGAATAATGTTTATTTTCAGTTTTTAGTTTATGTACCTAAAAAACAAAAGCACAATATGAGTAACTTATGAAAACAACAAGAGTAATTCAATATTATTATTCAATAACCTCTTGTTTCAATGATAGATTTTCACACTCTTTAAGTTTTACATTGTTTTTGGCTGTTTTGTATAACTTTTGGAAATCTTCTTTTGAAATACTGTTGGGATTTTTCTCACTAAAAGTATAAAATAATATCAACATATTGAAAATCTAGTGTTGTGAATAGTTGTTATACTCTAAATTTGTTTTAAATAAAAGAAATAACTACTTTAAAGTATTACATAATACATACAAAAACAATATTATAAATACATATTAATATAGTTCAGTGAATTTGAAATCTTTAAATATATATATTTTTTTGTGTGTCATTAAAAGTTATCATATACTTACACTTCAAATTCTGAAACATCGGTTTCCATGACTGCAGATAATTTTTTGTGTAAGCTCAATATTATAGAATTCAACATCTTAATCTCTTCATTCTTGTCTGCTAATAAATAGGCTTCTGAGAAAAAAACATAAATTAAAATCTCAAACAAAAATTAAATCACTACCAATTAATGAATTACCAGTTTTATCTGTATTTTCTTGAGCATTATTGTTCTTGCGTTTCTCTATATCCTTTAACTTCAAAGAACTTAGCTAAACAAATAATACAATTAATTGCATATTTTATAGTATTATACAAATTAATATATTATAAACCTTATTTAAATTAATTATTTTTTTCTTTATTAAACAAAACAAAAAAATATTAACTGTATCAATTTAATACAGCATGGATTTTATAGTATTAGGTTCTTACTATATTCATTTAATAGTTTTAATTATAGCAATTAAACATATAAGAAAATACATTCATTTTTGATTAAAAATAAATGTATGTTAGTCAAAAAAAATTTCAAGTACTAACCTCAGCTTGTAATACTAAAATTTGATTTTCTTTTATATTTAACATATTGTAGGTTTCTTCATATTTCTTTTCAATGCTATGCTTCTCTTGTCTGCAAAACAAAATAATAATAATTTAAGAATCCAATGTAACAACGTAAACATTATACATAATTAACTCACACCACATTATTATTCTTCTGTTGTAGATTGTCATTGCCTTCAATACGTTCATTTAAACGATGGTTTTCGTCTGTTAACTCTTGAATACAGAATTCTAAATGTGAATGGGCACTACGTTCTCTTTCACTATCATAGATATATAAGATTAAGGAAAATGATAAAATTATTTTAAAAAATGTATAAGTACATTTTATATAATACGATCTTAGTGATAAGCTACTTACATTAAGGATTTTAATTGGTTCAATTCATCATTATCGGAATTAGCGGACTTTAACTTTTGAGACGTCTCAATTTTAAGATGTTCAATTTCTTGATTTTTTTCTTCCAACATAGATTGCAAAGTAGAATATTTAATCTTTAACTCATCGATTTGTTTTTGGAAATGTAATTTTTCATCGTTTAATTTTCAAACTCAATCTTAGTTTTATCTATAAGTTTGGCATTAAGACGTTGTTGTTCTTCAATAGTTTTAGCCATATTGCATTTCATATTTACTTTTGATGTTTCTAATAGCTCCAATTCATTTTTATATTCTAACACAGATTTTTCCAAACTTAATGCCTGATTTTTCTCTTCTTCTAACTTATTGACAACAGATTCTAGTTTTAACATCAATTCTTTTTCTGTATTATTTTCTATCAAATCTTCTAGCTTGTTTTTTAACACTCCGATTTCTGTATTTTTTTCATCTAAACATGCTTTAATACGAGTTTCAAATTCTACTTTTTCTACTGCTAATTTTTCTTCTCCGATTTTCACTAGCTCAACAATTTTATTCTCTTTTTCCTTCAATTTTGCATCACAATTTGCTTTGGTCAGCGAAATAAGGCTGTTCAACTGTTCAATCTTTGAATTGTTATCATCTATGACTTTGGTTTTTACTTCAACAGATTTTTTCAATTCTCTTATATCTTGTTCTTGTGATTTGCTGATTTCTAACTGCTTTTCCAATTTTAACTGTATACTATCTAAAGAATTTAGTTTTTCCATATGATTCGAAATTTCTCTGTCCTTTTCCTTCAATATCATCTTAGTATTTTCTTCCAATAGCAGTTTTTCTTCTATAAATTTGTTTTTCTCAGTTTTGATAAACTCTTTAACTTCATCTTCCTTTTCATTCAACTTGGCATTGTATTCTTCTTTAGACAATATAGTCATACTACTCAACTGTTTGATTATCAAATTATTATCATTGATGATTTTTGTTTTTTCTTCGATTGAGTTTTTTAATTCTGTTATTATATTTTCTTGCGTTTTGCTGTTCTCTAATTGGAGCTCAAGACTTTCTTTTGTATTTTCCAAAATATGTATTTTTTTCAAAAGATTAAAACATTCTTTATTTTTTTCATCTAATATTGTTTTAGTTTGTTTTTCAATAAGTTCTTTTTCGGCAATTAACTTTTGCTCTCCAGTTTTTGATAACTGTAGGATGTCATCTTCTTTTTTCTGCAGTTTAGCTTCAAATTCATTTTTCATCTGTGAAATTAGATTATTTAAATGTTCAATCTTCAAATTGTTACCTTCAATGGTCTTGATTTTTTCTTGAACCACATCATTTAATTTGTTCAAATCCTGTTTTTGCAAATCACTAACCTCCAATTCTTTCTCAAAATTAATTTTCATATTTTCTAGATCTTTAATTTTTGTTTTAAGAAGAGAATTTTCTTTGTCTTTTTCATCAAATATAACTTTAGATTTCTCTTCTAATGATAACTTTTCCATTTTCATTCTTTCTTCTCCAATTTCTGACAATTTTTTTATTTCTTCGTCTTTTTCCTTAAGTATAACTTGATATTCATTTTTGATTTGTACAATTAAATCATCTAACAGACTAATTTTCTTTTGAAAATCATAGATAATTTTATTTTTTTCGCTGATCACTTCATTTAAATGTTGAATGTCTTGTTTACTTACTTCATAAGCCACTAATTTCTGTTCAAGATTTAATTTTGAATCTTCTAAAGATTTTAATTCACTTATAAGATTTACATTTTCTAACTTTATTATTTCCTTTTCATTAATTAATGAATCTAGTTCTTTTTTAAATGATTCCTGGTTTGATGCTATTTTTACTTCTAATTCGATAATTTTATTATGTAAATCATTTATGGTAATTTGATACTTGGTGGCTTCATTTGTTAATTCAGTCTGTAAATTAGAATTACTTAAATCTTGTTTTTGTTTTTCTGTTAATGCTTGTTCTAGTTTATTGGTTAATGTATTTATCAATTCATCTTTTGTGGCCAATTCTGAATTTTGATATTTCAATATTTGTTCTCGTTCTTTTTCTAACTGCAACACCTGTTGGTTCATAGAATGCAATTCATTTTTTTTGATAAAATTATTTCACTCAGCGATTTATTTAGATCTTTTATTAAAATTTCATTTTGATTCATCTTATCCTTAACAACATTTGCTCTGTCTGTTGTTTCTTTCACATAATTTTCATGTTTTTCTTCCAATGACATTTTTTCCGATTTTAAACATGTCAATTCGTCATTAACAGATTTCAGTTTTATCATAAGTTTTTTTTCCAATTCATTCCTATTCAATTCTTGTTGAGATTCTAAATCATTATACTTTTTCTCTAAATCTGCTACTAAGATTGTTTTATCTTGTAATAATTTTAAAGCTGTATTCAATTCTATACTTACATTTTGATTAACTTTTTTCAGTTTTTCAAAATCATTAGTAATCGTATTTAATTTTTCCAACATAAATTTTATTTCAATATCTTTTTCTTTTATTTTATTACTAAATGCAATTTCTGAGGAAGATTTTGAATTAATTAACTTCTTTTTAATTTTCATTAAAGATATGTTACAAGTTTCAATTTGTTTATCTTTCAGTAATAATGATTTATTAAATTGATTGTTTAAATTATCTACATTGATAACATTGGACTGAATTTGTTGTTCGAGAATTACTTCTAAAGCTTTTTTATTGTCAACCAAATATTTCGTTTTTAATGCTTTTAGATCTTCATTAGCGATTTGTAGTTCAAGTTTTAACTTTTCAATAACATTCTTATTAATAGAACCTAAATCAGTATATTCTTTATGTAGTTTTTCAATTTCCCGATCTTTATTTTCCAATAGATTTTTTAATTCATGTTTAAGTTCATTTTCAATTTTAATTTGATTCTCCGAGCATATTTTAATATCCTGTTCTTTTTTATCAATAATTACTTTACATTCATCTTTTAATTTTGATAATTCATTGTTAAGATTATTAACAATATCATCGTGTTCTTCATTTTTCAGTGCACTTAAACATTTTATACCTTCGCTTAATTGGTCAATCATCTCTTGACTCTGTTCTATTTTCTTATCCTTTTCTTCAATGATTTTGTTTAATCTTTCTGTAGTAGCAGATAGTTTCTCATTGACTTCTTTTAATAAACGATCATAAGTTTGAGAATTTTCATTCAGTGTTTGGCGTAATGTATTCAAAAGTGCATCTTTATCAACTACCTCTGAACTTAAATTAGAAACTGACTTTTGCAATTCGTCTTCATTTTTGTCTATTACTTTTTTTAGAGACTCCAACTCTTCTTTAACTCTACACAACTCTTCTTCTTTTTCAAAAATTTTCATTTTTTCTTTTTCTACATCTTTAGTTAAATTTCTCTCTTTATCCAAGTCAAATTCTAATTCTTTAATCTTTATTAAAAGTTCAGAGTTTTTATTTTGCAGTTCAATACTAACAACATTTTGTTCTTCGTTAGTGAACTGCAGATTTTGAATTTTTTCTTTTTCTTCATCCATTTGTTTTTTCATATTATCTAATTGATTTTGAAGCATTATTATACCAATAACTTGAGTGTCTGATTGCCTATCATTTTGAGCCTAAAAAACCATTACATATATAACACTGATAGTTCCACAAATATAAACGTTCAAAACACACAAACATACTTTTAACGTTTCATCTAATCTTTTTTCCGCTACATCAGCTTGATTTGCTGCTTTAGTAACTTGCAAACGAAGCAATTCATTCTCATTTTTCATTTGAGTCAATTGCAATTTTAATTGATCCAAATCCGAGACTTTCGTTGACTGCAATTAAAATATAATCAACAACACACATTTAAAGTAACAATACTAATTATTTTAATGAGATATTTAGTATAATTTTTATATTCTGATAATGACACACAACCAACAAAATATAAAGTAAAATTTTATTTTCAATTATAAGTATTACCGAGTGAAAATATTTCAAAATAATACTCTATAAACCAAATTATGTTGTTTATAAATACACATAAATTTGTTTACTCATTCAACTATCAGAGTTCAAATTGAATACATTTATGATTAAGGGACGAAATGTATTTATTGTGTTTATGCAGAACAGAATTAATTGAATCAGTTTTTTATCTAATTACATTAATCAAATATATATATATATATATACATAATAATATATGTACATTATAAATATCTATTGTCGAAATATTTTACAGTAGCAATATATGTGAAACACCTTTAAATACAGTTCTTATTACATGTAAATGAAGTATGAGTTTTTTTTAAAATTAATTATTTGTATGAAATCAATTGAATTAACATCATTCATCAATTTCTATTTTAAAACAAAATTCCATTATTAGTTATATGTACTATCAAACTAACAATTGTTATTAAAATTAGGTACTTTTTTATGGAATAAATTTATAAATTTTGTGGTTGACTTGATGTCATATATTCGAAATGAAGTCAAGGGTAACGGACTAAATACTCAAAGACCATATGTTGCTAATTTGCAAACATTAATTAGTTATAGTTTTTATACTACTTTAATAATAATTATATTATTATTATTGAAGGTTTAAAATTATTTTGCTTAAAATAACAAATTAAAAACATTGATGAATATTCAATTGTATTTAGTATACTTATACAAAAGAACTAAAAAAATTTGATAGTTCACATATTTTTAAAATTAAACAATCAATATATTTTTGAAAATGATAAGTTTTTTTTAGTAAAACTATTGTTTAAAATAAAACAAAATACATTTAAATCGTGACTACATATTTTTTTATTGTATACAGTACACATTATGTTTTTTGACTTTCACATTTTATATGTATTCCAAAAGAGAATGATAATAATATGTGAATTAACAATATTATTAATATCACACAAATTTTTTTTGAAATACTTACCGGTTTTCAATTAAATTTGTTGTACAACTAAACTAATAAGTAAAAAAAAGATACTGTATAATTTTATTTATCAATTTTACTAATACAACAACATGTATAAGTATTGCAAATAAAGAGAATGCACTCATTTTGTATGACGTCTTGATAAGGTATAATTTATAATTTATTTTCAAATGGAACACCAATAGACAATTAACGGTGGTTGATGAACTTCATTATTAATTATTATTATTTTAAAGATTGCTTAAATATTGTGGAGACAATTTATTATGTCATCACTCAACAGTATAATCATTATTTAATGTTATTTAGCTGTACTATATATATGCCATATCATATATCATGGTATTACTTATTTAACACTGAATTTACTTTATACAATGACGTGTCTACACATGGTATACAAATGGTAATTTACACATTATAGTCTTTGATAAATAGTTCTATATGACCATCAACAACGACAATAAAAAAAATAGAGAGACCCAAAGAAATCCACATAAAGTGACCACATATAAATGAACAATATAGGAAACTTGCAAGGAATTAAAAAAAAACCTTAAAACCAGACATAATATGTTAGAAAATATTTGAGTTAGAGTTTTGGACTAAAAAATAATTACATTTTACATTTTTCATTAAATACCTCAAAATCAAAATCATTTTACACACAATGCAGTGCAAAATCGAGATAAACAAAATCACAAGGATTTCAAGGCAGGATAAATGAAAAGTATACAAATGAAAATTATTTCATTACTCCGTGAAAAAATAAAACATTATAAAATAGTAAAATTGAACATAACAGAAACAAAATAATATAACAAAATATAAAATTAGATATAAAGTTAGAAAAGTCTAATAAAAAAATGTGGAACAATAAATTAATATTACACTTAATAATAATTTTATAAAATTATTCTTTTTGTGCTTTTGTTAATACTATAAACCTCAGTGTTTAAAAAAAAAACAAACAAAAACATCACATTAATGTTTAAACCAATAATCAAATGAACATTTTCAAATTTGTGCAATAATTGTCGAATGATTTAATAATAACCAGATTCCCATTGCGGATGATAGATTTTCACAAGTCTCACCTCTGACTAGAAATTTTAACAAAATAATATAAATTTTAAATCATTTTATTAATGGGAAATGGAAGTTGGTTATTGACTAAATGATATTTCAATTTAAAATTAATTTTGCACTACTTACTTATATATTTTAATCATTCAAAATTTATATTACGTAGTTTAATATTGTATTATATTATTTTTGTTTTAATAAAAATTAATATTCCTCCACCATATTTTTCGTTTATAAATAATAGCAAAAATTGTAAAATGCTTTCTTATAGTATATAAAAAAATGTATGTGACACAAACCAACACTATTGAAATCATTGATAATTTATGATTTTAGGCTTATGTATCATTATCAGATATTTAAATGTTAAATATATATATTAAATAATTACCAATTTTAAACATAAAATTTTAAATTAGGATAATAAACTTACCTAGAGGACAATAATAATTTATAGTTCAATCATGCCATGCTAATTATTATTTATATAGATTTTGAACAGTAAAAATAGTTGGCATGCATACAATACGAAAAGTATCTACACATTATTGCATATAATAGTTTAATTAAAACTAAATATTTTTTTGTAGTATTTTATCTGTTTTTGAGTATTTACAGCTTTATATAGAATCGAAAAAATTAAAGTGTATACTTTAAACAATGAGTACAAAATAATGTTAAAATTAATGATGGCTATAATGATAACTTTGAAGGACTTGAAAATCTTGTAATAAAAATTTCAAATAACTAATAAAATTTTGTTAAAATGATTTTCATATAATATGCTTAATAAATACTCAAAAACACATTTTATATAGTATTTTACCTCCACCAAATGATTTCACAACTACATGCAATTACCTTCCTGTAACGATAGAAATGTGATTTTGTTCATGTCTATAACATATAAATCTATAACGTAATTTATGATTCATAATTAAAAATATATTGAATCTGTTTTTATGTTTATGTTAACATAAAATAATAATACACATTATTTGAGATTAGAAGCGATTAAAATACATGCAAAATACCTTATAGCATAAAGAAGTAACTTCGAGTCTTACTCGAGTTGGAATTGATGACATCGTATTCATTGTGTTTGATGTAATGTTACTGATCGTTGATCCATTCATTGAACCTGGGGAACGTTTTGTCTTATGAATAGCACAATTGGTCGACATTCGACTGGTCGACATTGGTGACTTAGAAACCTTAGCAATAGGTGCGAAAAGACCAAATTTATCTTCACACTCAAAATACCTTAACAATTTAAAATTACATAAATATCTATAGTATTTTACACAATTTAGAACTAAATTACTTAATGCCTTCTATGATTCCATTATTTTTCCCAAGAGGGTCATCTAATTCAATACCACACCATTCACCAGGTGCAAATTGGGTTGCGCCACGATATCTGAGAACTCCCAATTTAGAACCTTGTCCACTGCTAATAATTACACGATCACCAATTTTCAAATCATTGCTAGTCTTAGATGTGGGTTGTTGACTAACACCTATAATACGTTATATACACAATTAACAAAACAAACAAAAAACCAAAATTACAATAATAAATATTTAAAGTTTAGTAGAATGAAATACTGTCATAAGAAAATATAAAGTATAAACTTATTTCTACTTATATATATTATAACTGCTCAAGATCGCTAAATTTGGCTTCAACAACAATGATAAGGCATAGCCTTTAGAGAAAAGAAACTTATTTCTACATTGCATGCCTTTTCACTCTGATTGAAACTAAACAATTGTCAATGTTTTTAGAACATGTTGTTTCATCAAAATGTCCAAAATTCAAAAACAATGATCAATTATAAAATCGATTTTCACCAAAACTCTCGAATTTATTTTATGTTTTGAAATATTCTTATAAGAAAAAAAAAAATTACATCTTCTCTTCTTTTTACTTACTTTTCGGCGAAGTTTTAACAGGTACTACAGTGGAACCTTGACGTTTGGGCGGCATAGGAGTTGAGAACCCCAACGGTTTGGTCGTGACGAATGAACTCTGAATCATGGAATCTTCAGTAGAGCTCAGAGGAGCGGACGTAAGATTTGTTAGCCGGGCGAATATACCTTTCTTGGGTTCGCACTGAAAATATCTTGTTCCGCCCACCGACCCGTCATTTTTGCCTAAACAATAAAATCCGTTTAACAAAAACCCGTCTAAATTGTGTTTTAATCAATATATTTCTACAAATTACCAATAGGCTCGTCGAGTACTACGCCGGCCCAATCCCCGTTTCCAAAATTGGTCTCGCCTATGTACGCGATTTGACCGGGTTTAGTTCCACCCACCCAAATCCGATTACCGATGATAAATTTGTCCGTGTCTTCCGTAAGGACGACGCTGTTTCCTAGAAAATTAGACAAATCGTTTTTCAACGCCTATGATCACGCGAACGAACGAATTCAAACTGAAGTAGGTAAGAACTATTGACATATACTGACATCATACCGATCATCAAAATGAGTGATAAAATATGTGTGTGTGTGTGTGTGTGTGTGTGTTTATAAAATATAATACAGAAGATAAAACAAACAAACCTGAACTACGTCTTATACCAGCTTCGCTAAGTCTACGAGCGTCACCCGCGAAAGAATCTGAACCGCCTAATAGAAAAGCAACATGAAAAGATACTAATAGCTACACACGTATAAGAGAGACAAGAAATGTAGAAAGCAACGACTTACTTGATGATTTACGGTCGTCTATGGTTTTTTTATTGAGCCCATTGTATTTGTTAACATGCGCCATGTCTGTTGTTTACAAAAAGAAACAAACAAAAAACAAAATGCAACATGCAGATCATAAACAATAACAAACGAAATAAACAAACAAGTACATAAAATGCGTTAGTTAGTTCAAAATAGTATACTAAAAAAATTGTTAGTAACAGTCTAAAAGTAAAAAGTGCGTATAATCCTGAAAATATAATTTTGTCATATTGAACAAAATATGAAACAAAAGCATACAAATAAAATGTATTGAGCACTACTGAGAGAAAAAGTGAATAAAAATGCAAAAGAAATGAAAACAAAAACAAAAAAAGAGCGGAAACGAACTAATATAGCACCAATATCAAACTATACACACTAAAAAATATTAATGAAATAATGACAAAAATTACAGTTATAATACATGAACAAAAAACTTTTGTATGTATTTTTTTACGATTCTTAAAAAAATATGATACTAGTGACGATTTAAATGTTCACACGTAATATTATTATATGTGCGAGGTTATAACTGCAACAATCATTATTACCTGCAGTTTTGGTCGTAGAACCCCCGTTTAGTTTGGTCACGGTAGATTTTGCTCCATCTGCAATGACACAACGTTAAATAATTATCGTTCGTGTACAGATATGATCAATTGAAACAATATATAATATGGCGAGATTATAATTAATAATGATATCCGTAAAAGTGGGTGGCGGTACACGAGACTATAATAAACTTAAAATAAAACAATCTTGAATAAACGGGTTTTACATAATAGCTCTCAATACGTTCGAAACGATTATACCAGAAAAATACGAAATTATTTGCATTAATTCTGTCCATGCGTTGATTATAGCGTTTTGAATTAAGACTAATACATAAGTAGGTCATAAGTTTAAAATCACCCACCGAACGAAACGAATGTAGGCGTACAAGTGTATGCATACCTAGTGTGGGATGACATTCTATGTTCTGCGTGTTAATTCAAATAACAGGATATAAACATATAAACTCACGAATTTGTTTTGTTTTATTTATTTATTTATTTATTAAATTATTTAATTTACGACGAATTTGTTTGAATGTTTTGTACAAAAGTAATATCCATAATTACAATTTTGATTGATATTTTAAGCATTAAATCGAAAGTTTAAATTAATTTTAACATTTTTTATAGTTCCCTATAGTTACAAATAATTACTTGCATGAACCATAGTTTAAATATAGTTGTTAAAAAGAAAAAAAATTGTTTATTGACATAGGTACATTTCGAATGAAATACAAATAAAGTTAATGTATTAAACTTTTTTTAAATACATAAAACCATATATTTGTCGTTCCCGACTTTTCCAAATGTTTATATTTTTATTCGAATTCAATAAATGATATTATACAGTAATACACGTTTTATGACTTACGATATTAAGTATTCCTAAACCTTTTCTCTAATTAAAAATAAAACAAATTTTATATTTAAAATTATAATAAATTAAAAGTGTTATTTAATTATAATAAATCTGAATATATGATTGTTACTAATTGTTATTTAATATCTACCACGTTGTTATTATATAAATACATACTTAAAATTTACTATGTAATAAATCATAAGGTTAATTTTAATAGTTAAGTAATATAATCTAGTAATATAAATTAGTTATTAAATTATCAATTAAAAACTGATAATCAATAATTATACATGTGTAAAAGTATAAAAATAAATTAAGTAACGTACCTATTGGCTATTACTTTAGATATTAATAAAAAACGATATCACAACTTGTAAATGTAATACCTTCACCGATAACGTATTTGTTAATTTTTTTATTTATTTAAAAAAATGTAAATTTAATATCATAATTCTACCATCTGCTCGGCAGAATAAATCCCAATGTCTCGGTACAATCGTCTCCTCGAATACAGGATTAGGCATCTCATATAATAACCGATATGCTGGTACACTATAAACTGAACTGGCTAAATATTTACAATCGACATCCGACTATTGAACAACAACTAAAATGAATGACCATAACCTTGTACGCACAGGTGCACGCACAGTAGATCGCCTACAAACTTTTATTCCCTGTGTGAAGGTGTTGCAGGAGTGGCCCCCTTCCAAGATATTGACGTAAATATTTATCTACGTCCGAACTCAATATATCATACATACACTAGATGTTTCAACACGTCTTGCAATAATAATTATTATAAAAACATTAAGAACTATAACCAACATTTTAGTAATGAACTAATTTTACTTTAATAAAGACTTATACATAAATAGTATGAAATGTCAACAAATAGAATTGTATTTAAACTAGTTTATTATTATATTCCGTCAACTTGAAATACAATAATTTAATGTAAAAATAGACTCACCAAGTTTGATAGAAGATGAGCTGGGTAACCTCGACACTCCTATTGAGGGAATTTTCGTCGGTGGTCGTAAACCAGACGTCTTCATTTCCTTATTTTCGGTGTTTTCACTCATTTTATACGGTATTAAATATTAACGAATAATTATATAAAAGTATTTTAAAAATATATCAATAGAATTTATTTAATGTTAAAAATTTGCATGTTTTAAATACATTAAAACACGAACATAAATGGAATGAGACATAATTTTTATAAAACTAAAAACGTTATATAAATTATAAAATACGTAAGTGCAAACCTGAAAAAATAACATAATTATTTTGGACGTTGGAAATATTCATAAACAAATAGATATTAATGCATGGGTTTTTAAAAATAAAAATTGACAAATATAAAACACTATTACAGGTATAGTATGTAAACACGTTTAAACAGATGAAACGTATTCATTTTGATATACTCTTAACATAAATGTATTCTCAGAGTGATTTTTTTAGAAAATTTTATCATAAAGTTATTAAAATATTTGGCAAACGTATTGGTTAAAGTGCCAATTTTTTTTTCTATATCTATATGAGCTGTTTATATAGCACCGACACCCACTCTGACATATTAATAAAACAATAGTAATTACTAATTAACAACAATAATAAGCCGTAAAATTGAGTGTCTCAAATTTTAACACTATGTTGGTACACACCTACACATATCAATACAATACAGGCTATAATTAAAATAATAGATAAACACTATAACCTGAAGGTGCATTTAAGTTGTTTATTTTTTGTTATCTTTAAGCAAACGAAAAATTATTATTTACTTAGCAAATTTAAACATGATATGTATGCGTTTTTTAGGGTTATATTTAAAAATGTATAAAAAAATTGGGTGCGGCCGTGATAAATACACGTAGTTGAAAGAAAATTCTTAGAATAAGTATTAAACTTAAAATAACAATTTAATACCTACAGCATTTAAATACTTTATACATAATTATTAATTATTATATTAGAAAAAAAAACAAAGTCACCAATTTCACGAATTTTCTTCCTCTAAAGTTTGTAAGATATAAAACCGATTAAAAATAAAAATAAAAATCATTATTTCATTTATTTTTTGACAATTTGAATACGATGATCAAATTAACTTGAATCTACATATAGAAAAGATCGTTTCGAAATATCGTTGTCAATTATATTACTCACGCGCTTTTCTGTGCAATCGTAAAATAATCCTACTCATATATAAACACATAACACTTAGACCAGCGTGCAAATTTATTTATTCAATCAAAATAATACTTATTCGAAAAAAATACACTTAAATACATTGCATTACATATAATATATGCACTATGCAACGTAAATACAATAGATATTAAATCATCGTCAACAATTTTAAAACAAAACAACAATGTTATTGACTATGTGTATTATAATATATCTTTTTATAATTTGTAATGAATAAATATACATATTATTGAATATTTATATAGTAAGATTTATGTACTTCTCATTTATGGTAATGTACAAATATTCAGTATATATATATATATATATAAATATATCTGTCCTTATAAAATTTGACTTTAATCCGTAATAAATTTCTGGAATAATTTTATTTTTTAAATTATACATATAGTACCTACAACAAAAAACGTAGTGTTTATAATATCATTAATATGCATGTGAATTCAATACAGACAAATATTGTACATTGCTCATCATATGAATTGAATTTACCAATATAAAATTAAGTGTAACTACACTTAGAAACGTAGCTTCCAACAATAAATATTAAATTATAAAAAAGTTATCTTCACGAAATATTATATTACCATACATTTTAGGTCATCAGAATTTCAAGATACAGCTGATTTTTCTATAGCGTATTTATGAAGGATTATGAGGAACACCTTCAAATCTGTCAATTATAGTTTTTTTATATGCATTAAATATTGTTTAACTTTTGTGAAAAAATACTTAGAAACATTTTACTGTGATTATACCTACTTATTTATACACAAAATGTATAAAGCTTATCCTAAGAACTTTTATTGACTGTACATTTTTCATGATATCCCAACCATTTTAAATACATTTTTTAAAAATGTTTAAAAACAACATTGAAGTAATTATGAAATGAAAAAATACATCTATGGATTGTTATAAATTATCAATTAATGCATCAAGAATAAAAGAAGGGATAAGACATCAATACTAACCACTTGAGAATTTAAAGATAAGTTTATAAGGATATATAAGCCCTTAGGTATGTCTATATATAATACGATATAGTATATGATCCAAGTTCATTATTTTCAATTTTCGTTTATAAAAATACAATGATTTGATGATATCTAATTTATGACATAAAAAAGTAATAATATATTAAAAATAAATAATAATTGATTTAATTTAATAATAAATTTCGGTTTTAATATTAAAATATTTAATTGGTTAATAATTTCATACACTTTATTCACAAATTTAATCTACTACATTTTTTTTTTCTTCTCCCTCACCTCTATCTCAGCTATTCGGGGTCGGCCACCTGTGTTTTAAACTTCCACTTGACACGATCTCCCATATCATCTACGCACACACCAGCAATCCTCACATCATTACATTCAACTACCTCTTCTTCGGTCTTCCTCTTTCTCTTCTTCCTTCAACGTTCATTTCCATAACCGTTCTTACAACTTCCAAATTTAATAAACCATCTAAGTCTATTCTCACTCATCTTATCCACAATATTAACTTATCTTCTCTTGTCATTCCACTTATCCATCTAAGCATTCTTATATCTAAATTGAAATTTAATCTACTACTAATTATTATTATTAGTTATTACTAAATTTTAACAATTTTCAATTTAAATGAAAAAATATTTTTTTATTTTGCTGTATATGAAGTGAAGAAGTACCCTAACATTTCAATGTAGAGAAATTTTCAATTGATAAAGAAATTGTATGAACACTTGTGAAATAACAGAGCTTAAATCCTGTTTATAAAAATGAGGTTAAAAAAGTTAAATAATCCAATTATTTTAAATTTAGTATAAATAGCTGTTTTCTTAGTCTCAAAAATATTTCTCTACTTAAGCATTGCATTATTAAAACAAAAAACAAAAAAATGAGAATTAATGTTCAATGACAAATTATATTCTTAAATTTTCAAAAATTCACCAAAAATTAAACATAGATTGTAACTGTACTATTATATAAACTTGAAGAAGATAATTTACATAATAAAAATTATCTAAATAGGTATTTAGACATTAAAATTAACTAATTTCAGTTGTACCATTTAATTGCTAATAGCATGTCTATTATTATTGCAATAACCAAATCAATAACAATATTAGTACTTTACTAAATAGAGTAGGTGCCATACTTTAAATAACTCTAAAACACATGTCTTGTACATACAATATACTTGCCTAACACAATATTGTGTTATATAATATTGCGATTAATGAAATTTCAGAATAAATAAATCTATTTATTATAATTTTAACAAAATAGATGGTTAATTGATTGAAAGGACACAATTGCTAATATTTGTAAATCTTTAAAATGGCCAAAGATCAAAATACTTCAAAGAAATTTTAATATTTCCAAAGATTAATTTATGTTTATTTATATTTACAAACCTCAGTATATATGTATGTACTTACTCGCAAAAACTGATTTAAATTAGATGCGACATAATACCAGAATAATTGAACTGTTTACATCTATATGATGACCAAGGTGCAACGTCTTAAAGTATGTCATATTAATAATAGCTTAATGTACGGATTCTCTTACCTGCAACTCATATATCAGTCCACGGATCCCTAGCGTTTAAATGTTTGCATTTTACACTCAAAAACCGATTTACTTTAACGACTATGGTGAACTTTAAACGAAAAAAAAAATAAATTTCACATAATATTTTTAATTATATATTGTTATCTCGTCTCATTCTAATAATATGATAATAACGGTTAACGTGTGAATATGATCAGTATGACGTACGCGACAATTTAGACGACAACAACCTGTTTTATACCGCAGAATACTATGTACATACCATTACACTGTGGTCTATACCATCATAAACCATAAGTATCTGTGCACCAAAGAGACCAGTGTGTGATAAAAATGTTGATAACATTGTTGTTATATGTAGACATGATATGAAGAGGAATGAGAAATTATCCGGTGATAACAATCATCATATTTCAAATTTCTAAATCTAAATGTCTTTAAATCTGAAATATAAATTTTTAAAATCATATAATTTTAATTAATAGTATTAATTTTTCATTACATTATATTTAATTAGATTAAAAAGAAAAAAATGAATATTTTTACTATTTTTTGTGCTAACAAGTATCGAAATTATAGTACACTAATTAAATATCACAGGTCTGGTTCCATACAATTATAATATTTTTATATTTTTAATTCATTTTTCCCACGTTCATTACAATTTTTATCTACCTATAGGTATGGACGACAAAAAAATACTTCAGTAATTATACAGAAGAGATTCAAAAAAGACGACAATTTATCTACTTTGTTTGTTCCTGTGCCAGTAAAGCCAAGTCCAGATGATATTAATGTTGGTGCTGAACTTACCGGTAGACTAAATAAAGGCGATCTTCTAAAAATACTAAATCGATTTTATCAAAAGCCGGAAATCAAGCAGTTAGCTTTAGAAAATGGATTAGATAGTAAGATATGTTTATACATGTGATCAACCTCATTTCACATAATAATTATTATGTTTTAGATTACTTACAGCACCAAGCATATATAAGTTTTAGAAGATTTTGTCTTGAAGCCAATACGTTGCCTGTTGATCTTCATGTTGTCATTAGCGATATTCTACAAGGAGCTGGTCATGTGGATGATATACTTCCATATTTTTTGAGACATGCCAAACAAATGTTTCCACATCTCGAATGTATGGATGATTTAAAAAAAATTAGTGATCTTCGATCACCTGCTAATTGGTTAGTTTGTCATTAATTTTATTAAGTTCGTTATTTTAAGATTCGCATTTAACACTTTGTTGTTTTAATGCAGATATAAAATGGCCTAAAGGACATCTTGTGCTTCACTTACTTGGGAAGGCTTCAGGTCCCTTCAATTTTGTTTTGTTTTCATTACAGTATTTTTTTATAATAATTATAATAGTATTATAGTGAATAATATTCAACATGATTAATTATTTAAAATGTGGTTTTTCATTACAAAACAAGTACAAATAAGGCATTTAAGTTTTTTAACACAAATTTATTTTGGCCTATTTTATTAAACCAAATTTTTGGTTTAATAATTAATTATTCATTTTTAATTATTAAATATATAAAATAACTCGCATTAAATTAGTTTTATGTTGTTTACAATTTTAATTTGTCATTATGATTTTACTTAAGTAAAAAAAAAAAAACTGGCCCGAAGACATTAAAATAATTGTTTTTAAATAAATATAATTTGTCTGAAATCAAAAACTTTTAAAATATTATGTATAAATGTAGGTACCCAGAAGCAAGAGCTATTAATCGAAAAATAATATTCCATGCTGGTCCAACTAATAGTGGTAAAACATATCATGCTTTAGAAAAATATTTAATATCCAATTCTGGAGTATACTGTGGTCCATTAAAACTTTTAGCTACTGAAGTTTATCGTAAATCAAATGAAAGAGTAAGATAAAATTAATAGTAATATTTTAATTTATATTTAAATACATTAAATATATATTATTTTCAATGTTATATAATTTTAAATGTCTCGTAGGGTACTCCATGTGATTTAGTTACTGGAGAAGAAAGGAAATTTGCTGATGACAAAAATGAACCTTCCAAACATGTTTCATGTACTGTGGAAATGGCAAGCGTAAACATACCCTGTATGTTTAACTTATTTATTTTTAACAATATAATTAGTCGTCAATATTTATAATTTTGTTTTTTTCAAGACGATATTGCAGTTATTGATGAAATACAGATGATGAAGGATCCTAGTCGTGGTTGGGCTTGGACAAGAGCTTTGTTGGGTTTAGTAGCCAGTGAAATTCACATTTGTGGGGAAGAAGGTGCAGTTGATTTAGTTAAAGGTTTAATGACAACCACTGGCGAAGATGTACAGGTATCGTATTAGAATCATTATATTTATTTTTTATTTAAATTAACCTTGTTTTGTTTGATAGGTTTGTAGGTATAAACGTCTAACTGAATTGAAGATTGAAGATTCAGCAGTTTGTAATTTGGATAATGTGATGCCTGGTGATTGTATTGTTTGTTTTAGCAAAAATGACGTCTACACTGTAAATATATACATTCAAAATTGGCGATGTGATAAAATTAATGGTTATTGAAAATATATATTTTTTTTTAGGTAAGTCGTGGGATAGAGTCAAAAGGCGTTGAAGTAGCAGTGATATATGGTGGTTTGCCACCCAATACAAAATTGGCTCAAGCACAAAAATTTAATGACCCAAACAATTCCTGCAATGTTCTCGTTGCCACAGACGCCATTGGAATGGGGTTAAACTTGTATGTTTTATAGATAATAATTATACATTTATCGTGAACACTAATTACTATAACATATTTTGGTACATATATTTTCAGGAGTATCAGAAGAGTTATATTTTATTCATTAATAAAACCGACATTAAATGAAAAAGGAGAAAAAGAAATGGATACTATTTCAGTATCACAAGCACTTCAAATTGCTGGACGCGCTGGACGTTATGGAACGAAATATGAAAAAGTAATAAGATTTAATAAATATTTATAATTGTTAATTTATTTTTACTAAATTTAAAAATATTTTGTAGGGCTATGTAACAACATTCAAGCCACAAGACTTATCAACATTGAAAAATATATTATCAGAGAAACCAGAACCTATACTCAAAGCAGGACTTCATCCAACTGCTGATCAAATAGAACTATATGCATACCATTTGCCAAATTCAACATTATCTAATCTTGTGGTCAGTGAAAAAAAAAATCTATATTTCCAATATACTTTTACCAAATTACATAAATATCCTTTACATTTAAGAGATCCTTAAAACATGAAAAACCCAAGTGTCTATTAAATTTATCAATGTTTTATTCAGTTAATCTCACCAATTTATTTTTGTTTTAGGATATTTTTATTTCATTATCTACAGTGGACGATTCATTATATTTTATGTGCAATATAGAAGACTTTAAGTTTCTTGCGGATATGATACAACATGTACCATTACCACTAAGAGCAAGATATGTTTTCTGCTGTGCGCCTATTAATAGAAAATTGCCATTTGTTTGCACTATGTTTCTTAAAGTATGTATAAATTGACAATCACTATTATATATAAATGATAAATTAATGTTTATTGAAATGATCTTGAATAAACATGTTAAATGTTTGTTATTTTTTTAATAGTACGCAAGGCAATATAGTAAAAATGAATCTATCACTTTTGATTGGCTGTGTAAACATATCGGATGGCCTTTCACTATTCCAAAAACTATTATTGACTTGGTACATTTGGAAGCTGTGTTTGATGTTCTTGATTTATACTTATGGTTTAGGTTCGTATAATTTTTAAGTTTTTTAAACAATTTTTTTATTTGATATTCTATTTTATTTTTTTGTTTCTTGTCAACATCACAGCTATAGATTTACAGATTTATTTCCTGAAGCAAATCTAGTAAGAGACATTCAATCAGAATTAGATGACATTATTGAACAAGGTGTAGTTCAAATAACTAGATTGTTAAGGAACTCTGAAAACTCTAGTCCAAGTAGTGATTCAATTGAAGACGATTTTAACGCAGCCAGACATAAACATAACTATTTACGAGGTACATATAAACATATCATATAATCTCAATAATTTTCTCAACACATATATTTGTTTGTTTAATTAGGAGCAGCTCAAAGAAATTTCAATAAAAATGCTTTTGGAAAAGGAAGACTAACAGAAAGACTTTTAGCTCAAGGATTATTGACCCCTAACATGCTAAATGAATTACAAAAGGAATGGGATAAAGTAAGTACATATTTTGGTGCGATAGAGTTATACTTTTAAAATATTAATTTTGAAATTTAAAAAATATATATATATTTAGAATAAAAATAATGCTGAAGACAATAGTGAAAGTGATGATGGTAATAATACCGATGATGATGATGATCCACCCACACAACCTAGTAGCCCAATTAATACAAGATCAAGGCGGAGAAGAAGAAAATATTAGATTCTACAAAATAGTAAATTATTGTTTCAAATTAAATTTATATATAATATATTGTAACATA
This sequence comes from Schlechtendalia chinensis, assembly GCA_019022885.1. NCBI lineage: Eukaryota > Metazoa > Arthropoda > Insecta > Hemiptera > Aphididae > Schlechtendalia > Schlechtendalia chinensis. The sequence continues at coordinate 18,607,772 of CM032340.1, read as the reverse complement.
TTATAATTTTATGATAGTGATTTATATTTTATATTTTTTAATTTTCATTGAAGTATACAATAGTAAAATTATTAAACATTTTGTTAAGGTTAATTTGGCCAAACATGTTAAAATACCAAAAAATGAAGCACAAACAAAACAGCTGGACAATATATATTTAATATCTTATTGACTTATGTAATCTGTTTAAAAAAAAACACAAGAATGTTATTGTAAACACTTAATCTAACAATGTTAAGTAATAAATATATAAAAAGAAATAATATATAAATAGTGTTATCATTATATACAATCAATTAGATTTTCTAGAAATAAAATCTGTAAGAATATTTTTATTTAATTGTTAATAAATATAGAATGCAACATTTTATTTTTTAAAAAACATACCTCTTCTTTTTTCTAATAGATTTACTTTTATTTTTACATCAATATAAAATACATTAAGTAAAATTTTTTCTAAAAGAAAACTGCTATCAATTGTTTTTACTTAAAATAATATTTATTATTTTTATTACGGTAAAGTTTAACAAATCTGTCAATAACTCAAAAAAAAATAATATTATTTCTAAGTTATTTTCATTTTTATATAATTATAAGAAAAAATAAACAAAAATGTGACCCATTTATAATTAAACAATTAAACCTGAAAATATCTAATAAAACACAAAACCCTTATCAATTTGTATGTGCCATAAAACCATAGACATATATATTATATGTCTATGCATAAAACAATTACTTTATTGTGGGCCCCGCGATCGTTTATTGTATAGGCAACTAAGCAAACAGTTTAATGGTAACTGCTCTATCATTATGTGATAACTGATAACGATAAGAATTAATTGAGATATGACCAAACAGACAAAATATTCATATGTACATTTTTCAAATATCGTATTAAATGTAAACCATTACCTTAAACTGTATTTGAATTTATGTATTGCATATCGCTTTAATATAACTAATAATCACATATAATAAAACAGTAAAAAAACAAAAATGCGACGAAACTAATTAAATGATCAATAATTAGTTTTATTGATTTCGGTTTTCTTCCCACTAAAAGGAATAAGTGTGTAAAACATAATGGAGTTTTTTAATTTTTTGGCGGATTGTCTGAAAAAAGTAAGTCATTGTCGATTCACGAACGAAATCCTATTATGAAATAAAAATGTTTAACATATTAAAAATAAATAAAATGGACAAAAATAGATGATTTATCATCTGTATATCTATGCCCATTGATTATTAACTTAATTAAATTAAATTAATAACTCGAGACATTAAATATGTCTTATTGAAATGAATTATAAAAATTAATGTTGAGGGAAGAAGTGGTTGGATGCGATTGGGTGTGATATGAGGATTGCGGGTGTGTGTATAGATGATGTGGGAAATCGTTGTTTAGGGCACAAGTGGCCAACACTAAATTGCTAGGATAAATGCGAGGAAGAAGAAGATATAATTCATTTATACTTAATAATAATATACTTGTTATGAAGAACTACCAAAAGAAATATATTTATAAACACTCAATATTTTTATTATATACATCCTTGAATTAAAGTACAATGGTATATGAATCTTGTTCTGTATAATCCTGGTCACTGTATGTACCACAATGAAATACAAAACAAAAATATTTAGTAGGCAAAATTCGAAACGTTGGAAAGGTAACCCGTCTAAAGCAATTAGAAATTTATATTTAATATTTTCGATTCTAAAATCAAATTGGATATGTATAAACCTGTACAGGTAAACAAAATTATTTTTCACTCCAAAACAGTTCCATCTAAATTCCCAACACACAAATTATTATTAATATTCAATAGCTTATTATGTACCTGTCTATACTTTAAATGTCTGAGCAAACTATTTGTTAATATCTTAAAAGATACATCATGTATTTTATTATGTTCTATTAGATGAAATCTGATGATACATTACCAAGAGTGACATCTCCACGTATGTATAATGACGGCAATATAACATTTGAAGGACTAATGGTGGTTTTTGCATCGTTCTCCACGTACTTGCAATATTTAAACATATACAGATCTGTGTGGTGGTTACCAAATTCAAATTACACATTATGGGTAAGATGAACTATTATAATCAATTGTAATTAAAACGTGTGTATGTTACAATAAAACTTCTATTACCCTAAATTAGAAAGAATTTTCTTGTTACTGAGATACATATTATACAAAATATCTAAGAAATTTGATTTAGGGCTAAATATTTGTTTAGGTACCCTTAATTTGAAATAAATAATATAATTGTTGCAAATAATGTAATAAATAGTTTAATATTAATAAACACTTTAAATCACAAATTTTGTCATTTAACTACTTATGTTATTTTTATTAATTTAATGTATTATATGTTTTATTGTTTATCATCAAACTGTAATTAAGTGTACAAAAAATTTTAAATGACAGAAACACACATATTAAACAAACTATTACAAATCTGAATGATTTATTATATATCTCTAGATGTTAATTACTAAAAATTAATATGCCTGAGTATTATAATATTTTTTCAGAAAATACATTTAATTGATTATCAAGTGGTTATATTTATATTAGCTATGCATTGTCGAAGATTTGTATATTGCTTAATAACATGGGTGTTTCATATGTTATGTCCGCAGAATTATTGGAAATTTATTAGACTGTTCATTAGGTAAAGTTATACTTATAATACTTTATTTTGGATGTTATTATATTGTTTTTGTAAGTTTATTTATGTTTATTTACAGATTGTTTGTTACAGTCACACTATTCCTTTTATTAGCTCTATTATCATTTGATCTCTATTTAAAGTATGATTATTTAATAATTGTATACTTATTTATGCCGTAAGTTCATTTTTAATAATGCAATGATAAATGTTTAATAATGCAATTAACAAATGATTTTATTATGAAAAAATATATATATTTGTGCATTTTAGGATTGTTGGCTATTTGTGCTATTATGGTTTTAAAGCATGTCCATTTTTTGATATGATGTGTATCAGTGAAAAGGAAATAATTATGAATGGAAAACCATTAAGTATGTTTTTTATTACAAAAAAATATATTTATTTATTTATTTTGTCATTTAAAACTAACAACAATCCTAAAACCTAAAGTCCTAAAAGACTAATGATTGATTACTAACATTTTATTTACCTAATAAATAATCTAATCATAATTTTAATAATTTAATAATAATAACAATATACATTTATGATTTTTTTTTTTTTTACATTTATGCTTTATAATATTTTCAGTTCAATATACAAACATGCATATATGCACTTCAAATCCAAAAATAATCCGAACAGAAGTGGAAAATATGAGAGATGATTTTAACAATAGATTAACTCAAATACTATTTTCTTCTTTTTTCTCGGCATACTATGCATGCTTTTTGCCACTAGTGTTTGTACAAGTATGTTATTGTATTAATATTTTAAATGCATGCATAACACATATAGTACTTAATGGTTTTCTGATATATTTTAAATAATAGTAACTATTGCACTGTTCTAATACTCATAAAAGTCAGTATATTGTGTGTACTCTGTGTATGATTCAAAATTATTCAGAAAAAATATCTCAAAAGTAAAAATATAATATATATATATATTATATTTTAGCTATAACTTAACACAGAGCTAAACTTGACAATTAAGCAAAGCCTAGAAGATCCATAATCTCCAACCAATACTATTAATTAAAATACATAAATTTTAACTCCATTAACATTTTATTTTTCAATAAATACATTATCTGTGTCTTATACTATTGTCTTATTGACAATACAATTCAAATTAATATTAAGCACTATGGTTTTCAAAAAAAAAAAAGAATTAAATAGTTTTTCTTAATAATTTTAGAATCTTTTTGAATAATTTACCCTTATATTATTCAGTTGAAATTAATTTTTTTCTTTATATATATTTAGACATATGTAGTTTACGAAGAACATTGGGTATTAATGCATTTTCCATTTGTTATGATGACCATGGGAATGATGCTATGTATCCATTATTATCCTGTTAAGTAAGCAACTATTACTTTGGAAAATGTAAAATAATAAAATACCGATGTAAATGTTTTGTTTTTGAAACAATTATATATTAAATAAACATATATTGCTGTTTTATTATTTATAAAATGTTAAGATAAATTCTTGTATATTTAGGTATTTTGATCACTTACATAAAGCAGCTATGCATTTAGGTCGATGGAAGAAGGTGAAATTAGATCGCCCACATTTACCTATACATTTGTACGTATCAATATTTATCATATTCTCATTTCAGTGAAATTGGTGAAATTATTATTAAATTCATTTATTATAGATGGTCAGAAGAAGTGGTATGGCAACAGGGTTCCCTGGTTCGACATAATCAGTGTTTGTATAAAGCCGAAGGAGTATCAAACGTAGCTGAACCTGGTAAAAATGCCGATAAAGTGTTTTATGTGAGTATATATTTACTGTAGACAATAATATGTTTTTAGTGAGACTGACTATTTTAAAATATTTTCAGGGAATTTTTAGTAACCCTTCAGAAACTGTATTTTTTACACTAGCGTCTATTCAAGTAACATTTATGATTATATTGATTATTGCATTGGTCATTAGTTTCCAATGGCATCATATTTTTTACCTTTCATTCGTTATGTTATTAAATTATGTTACACTGTGCAAGACTTTGTTTAATTACCGTATGACTGCCAAGATTTACAAATTGTTAAAGGAAAAATCTCAATAATTAAATTAACCCATTGTAACAAAATTCTGAGTAAAGAATGAATGCAACACTTATTTATTTTTATGTTCAAAAACTATTTAGAAATAATTCTATGTTAGCAATTGTATTGTATTTTTCTTTGATTCTATTTCCACTTAGATTTAAAAAAAATGTATTATGTTTTGGAGACTTGATTTAATTATGACATAAAAGTTCCTCAATTGTTTGTGTAAATAATTTTTACTTTTTTTACTAGCATCTAGTCAAAGCAAATGTATTATTATAAATATGTACTTAATTATAGTGTTTAGAGAATTATAATTTTTTAATTTTTATCTACCTCAATTTGTTTTTCTGATATATTGTATGAATAGTAAAATACAATGATTTGAAACCAATTTATACATATGTATTTAAATTGACAATCTGAATATTTACTGTACACATATTTATTCAGATAATAAAAATAAATTAAATATAGAATGTTGAAGTTTGTTTAACATACATGCTGACTGAAATATTGTTTAAGAAAGTAACATTTAAGTCAAATTATATTTACAAACTCTGACAAGGTCACTTAAAAAATTATAACGCTCATTCAATGATAGTTAAATTGCATGTGAACATCATAGATATTGTGATTATTGATTTTACTTAGATCCTTATGGTAGGATGGTAATCAATGCTGACACTAATTTTGATTAACTCTTTCCTTTTAGTCTCAAAATGACGTTTTCATTGAAACATGTACTTATTAACAGTGTTACCATTTTATTGTATTCAAACTTTAATGTATATTACACAAGTAAATCAAAATGTAATTTTAAGCATAAAAGTATAGATTTTAATCTACTTGTGGCTTATTATATTAATTTGTATACTCACTTCAATCAAGCGTTCTTGATTATTGTTAGTTAAATTACCTGACAATGTTTTAAGATATATTCATGTGTGTAGTTTTGGGCTGACGTTTCGAACTCATTTCAGAGTCCATCCTCAGAACGTAGTTACTGGTCGAGTGTTGTAACTATACTGTATCTTCTATCAGTATAGTTACAACACTCGACCAGTAACTACGCTCTGAGGATGGACTCTGAAATGAGTCCGAAACGTCAGCCCAAAACTACACACATGGATATATCTGAAAACATTGTCAGACAATTAAAAATCTATGAAAGTTTCAACACATTCATAGTTAAATTACAATTATGAATTTCTTTTCATTGTCTTAAATTTAAATTTGGTTTAACTACTATTTAAAAAAAAAACAAATATCTATTTCATTAAATATAATAATATAATAGCAGTAGATTTATAGAAAATAGTAACAGTAATTTATTTAACAATTAAACAATAAAATATTTATTAAATAGAAAATCTATTCATTTTCATTTTTTTTTGGCGTTTGTAATTTTTTCATATTTCCATAATGATGATTTACTTGAATCCTAAAAAAACAATAATAGCAAATTAGTTTAATATCTAATTCAAACTATTAACAAAACATGATATACTGTGGTGATTTACTTGAACAATAATGTTAGCTGTAGAAAGATTATCCCTCAAAGTATCACAGAGTTTAAATATATCTTGCTTGTTTATCCCAGATTTGGATTGCATTGCTAACTGTCTAAGTTTTGCTCTGAAATCTACTGTGATATCGATAACTAGATTATTTACAGCATCAGAATAAACCTATAAGTTGAATTTTAAAAATTAATTCTTTCAAATACAATATTACAATAATCAAATATAAAACATTACCTTTGATTTAGTCAAATCAATTCCAAACAAATCCAACATCTTAGACACCAAATTTAAGGCTTGAATTACTTCTAATTTTGAACAATTAAAATTATATTCCTAAATCAAAACACATTTTTAGTAAAACTATATATAATAAAATGGGAAAGGTTAATAATTACCGTTGTGATTGATTTATTAAACACATTTATTAATTCAATTAACAAATTCAAAACTTTTGATGTGTTAAAATTATCCGCTAAACTATGTAGTATTTTGTTTTCAATATCTTCAATTTTCTGAAAAATAATTTATACATAAAGAAATAGTAAACCAACTATTATTTTATAACACGTTCATACTTTTAGTAAAGTAAAATCAGAAGTATGTGTACAGTTGACCTCATTTATATGAGAATAACAATTATTGATGAAAGAATCAAATCTCTTTAACACCCCACATGCTATGTCCATTGTATTGTCATTAAAATCCAAATCTATAAATAATCTTTAGTAGAATAATTTCAATAGATTTTATTTATTTGTATATTTGTGTAGTTTTTGATCTATAAAACACTATACACTGTTTCATGAGAAAACTTGCGTTTTATACATGTTGAATAGACTTCAACCTTCAGCCAAATTTCAACAACAATAACAAGACAGAATTCCATCAAATAAAGCATAGGGTGATAGGAGAAGCCTCGAAAACAAACAATTAGTATGATCATGACGAAAGATGTGCAAAGCCAACTAGTTTTTATCGGTGCACTACTATTTTTCTCATAAAACAGGATATAGTATTATAATATATCAAATATATTTACCATTTTTGTGGTTTGATAATAAACATAAAGTTCGAAATTGATTTGCAGTATACGATGTAAGCAAATCTTTAACGCTAATAGTGTTCTTCAATGATTTTGACATTTTAATATTATCGCCTAAATGTAAAAGTCCTGGAAACACATTTAGAATTATAAAATGAGAAATTGAAAATTGGAAATAGTTGTATAAAAACCTGTGTGTATCCAATGGCTAACCCAATCATCAACATTATGGTATGCACAACACTGTGCTTCTTCGTTTTCATGGTGTGGGAATAACAAATCTACACCTCCAGAATGTATGTCTACACTGGATCCAAAATAATGACTAAAGAAATGAATAAATACAACAATAATAACAATTGTCTGTTTAGATTTTAAACAAATAAATATTAATAATTTACAAGGTTATATACAAAATATTTATATACCTAGCAATAGCAGAACATTCAATATGCCAACCGGGTCTTCCAGGTCCCCACGATGAATCCCATGAAGGTTCCCCTGGTTTTGCTGCTTTCCATAGAGCGAAATCTAAATTGCTTCTTTTAAACGAATGAGATACAATTTCTGGCACATTAACGAGCTTTCCATATCTTCTATATTTAGTTGTATCAAAGAACAACGAACCTTTTCACATTGTAAACTATTTAATCTGAAAGGCTTTTATAACAATTTGAATCAAAATAAATTTCTCAAAAACTCACCATCAGAAGAAGAATAGACCAAATCTTTAATGGAAAGGTTTTGAATGAAATTTAAAACTTGAGGAATGAAATCTGTTACTTTTGCCATTATGTCTGGTTTTTTTATATTCAATGATTTTATGTCTTCAATAAATTCTTGTTCATAGTTCCTGAAAACATACACCTAGTGTCTAATTTAACCATATTTTATTCTTAAAAATAATTTAATAAAATGTGTTTAAAAATAATCATTTATCATGAATTTAAAACATATAAATTATAAAAACCTTGCTAATTGAATCGGATCTATATTGAGAGCACGTCCTTTTGCAATAATTTTATCGTCGACATCTGTAATGTTCATAACTTGAAACACAGGTATTTGAAAATAATTCTCCAAAATTCTTCTGATTATATCAAATTTTACATAACAACTAAAAACAATTTTTTTTTAGAACTTATTAAAAATATGTATGTGAAAAAAATTAAAACTAACCTCGCGTGTCCTATATGCATGGAGTCATACACTGTAGGCCCACACACATACCATTTTATTAATTTCTTACATTTCAATGGTTCATTGGTCTTGTTTTTCCGATTGTATATGAGCACGTTTGATTTATTCGAACAGAACAACCGATTCAAAAGCAAACTACTGCGAACGCCAATATTGCGCATGATCGTTGAGTACTTAAAGTATTACAGTCGAAAAGGAATTATGACGTATTGGTACGAACAAAATCAATTTCCAGTAATCAACTGTAATTTTCAAATTAAAAAATAATATTTAAATTTCGGTAAAGATAAATATGAACTTTGATAACGATTAGGGATGAGATAATAAAAATGTCTATGATATCATACATTTTTTGCCTCCATGATGAATTTCGATTACGTGATTTTACTCGTCTTCTTTTCGATTGTTTTACCACAGAATAAATGAAAAAAATTTTCATTTATTCTGTGGTCTTACCCTTCTATCTAAGCGTCTTCAGATGGCCAACCTTTTCCATTCCTATCAAATTCAGTTCGCTTCACCATTCATTTACCAATCCTTCGAAATCTTCCATATCAATTCCACCTTTAATTCTTCCTTTCCAAAGGTTTCCTTTTATAATTTACTTGTTCACTTTTTCCTTTGTTAATTATCATTATTTAACATTAATAACTAATTTTTGTTCTTTATATTATATTGCATGTATAATAATTGTTGAGCTGTGATATATTGAATTATATAAATTGAAAACTAATAAAAATATAAAATTTATAATACACATTACATGAAATTATAGGGATTTGTTACCAGTATCAAATATATATGTATATTTTTTTTTCAAAGAAAAACATTTATAAATTCAGTAACAACAAAACTTACCTAAAGTACTGATAGTTTATTATGTTCAATTTTTGTTTATTAAACTTCACTTACTATTTATTGTGTACTAACTTTTTTATAAAACACTACTATTTTTTCCCAACTACTGTGAAATATAAATATATTAATTATATTAGTATAATTAATTTCGATTGAAACCATAAAATTGATATCAATTTTAATTGAACATAACTAACAGTTAACATTCAATTATTCAGCATCCAATCAGATGTGTCCCTTTCCTGTGTCAGACATAATTTCTGTTGTCTTTAACATTTTATAAAATATATTATTTGAATAAAAGTTAAACATTCCAATTTTAGAAAAATATTATTTTTTCATTGTTAAAATAGAACCAAAAAAATCAAAATGTTATACATTTATAAATTACAATTTTCAATTTGTAGAATAACAAGTAGTTGCATATAAAAATAAAAAACTGTATAATTGTTGTCGTCTTGAGCAGAAACAGTGTTTCTTTCAGACAATTTTCTCCGTGGGGGGATTTGAAAAAATTGGGGTGTCATTTATATTCCATCAAAAAAATACATTTTTTGATAATAATTACCTTTGTCTGTTAGTATGATTGTGAATAATATAATTAAATACACAAAATTTCACAAGTTTAACTTAGTGTTATTATAAATGACGATTGTAGGTCATTCACCTGGATATCAAAATTACATTTTTCTAATATTTGATATTTCTTTACTATTCTTCAAATTTTCTCCGGGGGAGGGGGGGGAGCATTAGGAAACCAAAATTAATTGTTCATAAACAAAAGTATAAAAGTAATTTAAGTAGATATATCATAAAAATTATATTTTATCAACAAATAATTACATGCAAATAATAATAATAATAAAATGTGCATATATAAAATGAAATACATTTACCAATTGTATTATTTTAAGTGTAAAAATAGTATATGCATTGTTAAATAAAATTGCTAATACCTTTTAACTTTTCACTTCTAAAACTTAAATTATATTATATTTGTACATATAATAACAGGTATTAATATTATGTATATAATATAACTTGTCTTAAAATTAAAAAAAAAAAAAACAAATAACTTTCAGTTTCCATTTTTTGCATATTCGATTAAAACTAACAAGCAACCAAATTGAAATATTAAAAATAAAAATCAATTAAGATGATATGTATTAACAACTAATAGCTCCAGAGGTTATAAATACTATAGTATTTTTATACATAAGTATATTCAGTGTAATTTTAAGAAATAAATATTAAATTTGTCATAATTACATAAAAAAAAAAAAAAACTAAACATTATTAAATATTAAATGTTCACATATTTTATGAAGTATTTTCCAAAACAATTATGAAATAAATTTAAGGTAAAAAATGAACTATTATCTAATTGAAATATTCAGTTTTAAAAACTAAAAAAAAATATTTTACTATTTTATATAATAGTAAACAAAAAAATATATTAGTTTATAAAAATATACAATTTTGTAAAACAAGGATAAGATATTTGTTTTTCATATAATCCAAATAGATATTTAATTGTAAAACATATTATAACAGTAAAGAATAGTACAATTAATACATTTAAACAACATAAAATTTTGGATTCGTTCAATAATAATAATAATAGTAATAATAATAAATGTTTAAGTCAATAAAAGAAGAAAGGAACTAGAATATGCAAATACACAATCTAAAAAAGCTGAGATTTATATTGCACCAATATTTGTATAATATAAATATAAAAAAAATTACGAATGTAGTATAATATGACTATTCGATTGTCATTTAATTTATAATTGGACATTATTATAATATTTGTATTAATACCAATGATAATATAAACAAATGGAAAAAATGTGGTAATATTACACAAATGCCATTTGTTTCTTAGGTGTTCTTGTCAACTTTCTTTGTATTTGTCGCTCAAACAGTTTTTTTATTTCTGACACAATAAACACGCTTGATGTTAACCCCAATAATAGTAAGATATCTAAAATAAATAAAAAATAATAATAACAGATAAATGAAATTTTGTATATATTTTTTTACCATATAGTGTAAGTGATTCTGTTTGAAATACACTTTGCAAAGGTGGGAAGTATATCACTAACATTTGTCCAACAATAGAAAGTGTAACGGCAACAAGAAACATTTTGTTAGAAAACAACCCAATTGTAAATACTGATTTTGTCTGTAAAAATGTATCATTTACATAAGAATTGAGTTACAATGTCAATATCAGTAACAAACTTTACAAATATCTAATAATCACTATACCTGTGAACGACAACTAAGAGCATTGAACATATCAAAGAAAACAAAACATGTAAATGTCATAGTGGTATCTCTCTTGGACACATCGTTATCACTCATCTGAAACAATACAATGAAATAATTAAAAGTTCAACTTCAATCAAATTTTCAAGTTCAAAAAACTAATCAATTTAATTTTCATAAAAATAAAAACTAACTTCTCGTTTAAAAACCCAAAGTGTCCCGACAACAATGATTGACGCTGAAAAAAGAACATTCAACACAAGTGTCTTTGTTATCATGGGTGTTTTAACATTTCGAGGACCTTGTTTAACAACATCTTTATCTACTGGTTCCACTGCTAGACTGAAAATACATTTATGGTATATATTATAACATATTTTTGCATAGCTCAAAGAAAATAATAAGTTGCAAATAATAAATAAAATGTACGAATAAGGTACCTTTGGGCAGGAGGTCCATCCATAATTATATTGATCCACAATATCTGCATAGCATTTAATGGATTTGGTATTCTAAAAATTGTCGCCAAAGCAATCAAGGATAATGCAGCAATGCTTGTACTAAGTTGAAATTTAACGAAATTTCGAATATTAAAAAATATTCCTTTTCCTTCTTCAATAGCTGCTACAATTGTTTGAAAATCATCGTCAACCAGTATCATGTCCGATGCTTCTTTGCACACGTCTGTTCCATTTTTACCCATAGCTATACCAATGTCAGCTTTTTTCAATGCCACACTATCATTAACTCCGTCACCCGTCATGCCAACAACATTACCATTTGCTTGCAATGCCTAGCACATACGATTTGATTATACATAGTTTATAAAGGTGTAAATAAATATTTTGGGTTCTAATTATTAAAAGGAGTTAGACAACAAGTTTAATTAGACCACTTTAGTTAAAACCTTGAACTAAAGACGAATAAAATAATTATAAAAAAAAACTTAAATACGTAATCCTTTTAGGTACCTTGATTATTGTTAATTTGTGACGTGGAGTAACACGGTAGAAAACAGATACATTGTTTACCATTGCTTTTAATTGATGATCAGACATATTATCAATTTGTTGACCAGACAAAGTCTGGCCATGAATCATGTCTAAGCCAATCATACTTCCTATAAATTAATTATAATGATATAACTTATTTAATAATGATGGTTTTCTTTACTACATACCAATAGCTACTGCAGTTTCTTGAGCATCTCCAGTAACTAGTTTGACTTTGACACCACAGTTAAATAATTGTTCTATGGATTCTCGAACAAACGGTTTTGGAGGATCACAAATTCCAACTAAACCCAAATACACTAAATCTTGTAATGAACCTCCTTTGGCTAATGCAATAACTAAATAAATCCGTAAAAACAAAATATGAGTAATAAGATATTAATTAATAACAGTACATTTTAATAACACAACTAACCTCGAAGGCCTTTTCTACCTATTTCATATGCCTCAGCAAATATTTCTTGTTCCTTTTTAGTACTTAATAATATTTTTTCATTACCATTAGCATATTTTGTACTTTGTTTCAAAACCTTCTCTAAAGCGCCTTTGACAAAATAGATTTCTTCTTTTACCTGTAAATTTTAGTTTTATAATTTTTAAACTAAAAAATGACATTAATATAAATAAAATGCAGTATATTTCAAATACTCACATCGTCATATTTATTAACACATTTCACTGCCATAAGTTTTTGTTCAGAACTAAATGGATATTCTTGGAGTTTTATGTATTTATCACTAATGCCATACATTCTATTCTAAAATATAAAATTTGAATATTGTTACAAAACAATTGAAATTAATAAATGAAACTATTAAAGTACCTTCATGGCAACTGCTAAAAGAGCTCCTTCAGTAGGTTGTCCTTGTAATGTATCACCATTGATAGTTGCATTGTTACAAATGACTCCAATCTTAATCATAAAATTACCATTAAAAAATACTTATAATGAACAATAATAAGAATACATTTAAAAAAATTGTATTAAAGCCATAATTTTTTTCAGAAATAGTCAATTACTTTTTTTTTAACAATTATAATAAAATACTAAACTGGCACATTAAACCAAATATTTTTGACAAGGGAACTACACACAAAAATGTATTTGATGTCAATTGTTGAATTTAAGTCTTTTGCATAATTTTAATCATTTCACAAATAGAAACAAACAAGTTATAAAACTGACATTCTACTTGAAAATTAAATATTTAAGTTATTAATATTTTTGAAACTAGAACACTTGACCAAAATGTACTCGATTCTAGTTTGATTGCAGATTTAAAGTATTCCTTAGTTTTAAGTTTTATAAAAGTCCATACAAAATATAATACATACTTCTAATAAATTATATATAGCTTGCTTAGCTTGTTCTGAAGTAAAAGATTTAAGTATATGAACTTCACCTTGATCATTGTAACCAGTCCCAGAAACCTATACCATAAATATTTAAATATAATAGAAGTTTCAACAATACAATTACTTAATAAATATTAATGTATGATTTTCTATCGAATGTTAAGTATTTAATACTACTAATGTCATAATTGAAAACTTACATCAGCATAGTATCCATCAGAAGTAATAATTGTAGTTACAGTCATTTCATTATTTGTTATTGTACCAGTTTTATCAGAACATATTATATTAACGCATCCTAATAAAATAATATAAAATTACAACATGTAGGAATTTACTAAAACAAATCCAAATTTCAAAAAATTACCTAAAGTTTCAACAGTTGGTAATTTTTTTACAATAGCTTTTCTATTAGCCATACGCATCACACCAAGTGCTAAAGTTACAGTTACAACTATTGGTAAACCTTCAGGTATAGCTGCTACTGCCAAACTGTAATAATAAAATAATATTTCATTTATCAAACAAGAATATCAATTTTTTATTCTTTACCTAACACCAATAGTAAACATATCCAAAATAGGTCGACCTTGAATCCATCCAAGCACCATTATTAGACCAATAATGAAGAACGAATATACAGACAATTGTGTACCCAGAATATCCATACTGTTCTGTAAAGGGGTCTTTGGTGCTTCTTCACTTTGCATTAATTTGAAAAGTTCACCGAATTCTGATTTTTCTCCTGTATTTACCACAACACCTTTGCCATTTCCACACCGTATTAATGTACCCATGAATGCTATGTTTTTCATTGATGTATGACTTATTGGATTCAAAACTAATTCTGTTGTTTTCATACATGGTTCAGTTTCACCTGTGAAACTACTCTCGTCAACTGCTAAATCTATAGCCTATAATTCATACATTTATTAATTATTATTAATATCGTCAATGATAAATCTACATTTATCATTTATTTTTATATATTAATATATATATTTTTACTTCAAATAGCCGTATATCAGCAGGGACTCTATCACCAGTACTCAAATATACAATATCACCAGGAACTAATGACCTTGCATACATTGATTCTAATTGTTCTTCTCGAAGACTACAAAATGCAAATATTTCTAGTTATTAACTATTTTTTGTGAGCAAATCAATGATTTTTGTACAACAATAATCAATTTGATATATTATAAAGAAAAATAATTTCAGTTTTTAGTTTTAAAACTAACCATCGACATGTAGGTGGAACGAGTTTTGTCAATTCTTCCAATGACTTTTCAGACCTATATTCTTGTATAAAAGCAACAGTGACGACAATAATAATAGCCTGTTAACAGATAATAAACATTGAAAAATTTAATGATTGTATTAAACAATAGGTAAAAAAAAATTATAAAGAATATAGAAGACTATATCACATAACGTTATTAATAGGATCACAATAATATAATTTGTTATCTTTTTCCATTTTAGTATTTGACTTAAAACAGGGTTTTGATTTAGTTGACTGGCACAAAACTATTGCCCAAACAAGTTTGAGACTGATGGTAGGAGGATTTTTTGTCGTTTTGATTTTTTACTATTTAAATAAAATACTTCTCCATTCACTTTCCCAATCCTCTTAAATTTTCTTTATAAATTACATTATTAACTTTTTTGTTTCCAAAAGTTTCATATTATAATTTACTTGTTTTATTTCAAAATCATTTGTTAGTTATCGTCATTTAGTATTGATGATTAATTTTTGTTTTCTTTATGATGTATACATTAATAATTGAGCTGTTAGTTTTAAATTGAAAGACAAAAAATTATTTATAAACATATATGCGATTTTATTTTTTAATCTTTTCTTGGTTTCATTACACTAAAATATTATAAAATATTATTAAATATTATATAAATTTATATTATTTAAATAATGTATAATATTCGTTGGATAAAGAATATGAAAATTAGGTATAATTGTTTTGTGTTAACACTATTTCTGTAATTTAACAAATTATGTAATTGTATTAATAAAAAAATTAAATTAAATTAAATAATTTTTTAAAAAACATACACAGTATAATTTTAAATGCAATACATACTGTAGTAATACTGAAGGCATCATCAAACTGTTTCATACACACACTGACTAAAGCTGATGCTAACAAAAGAAGTATCAATGGATTTCTGAACTGAAACAAATAAATACAAACAATGTTAATATTATGTCCAATTAATATTGTTAAAATTAAAAGTGTTTAATTTATAGATATGTAATAAGTTAACAAATATATTATAATAAATACACACAAAAGTATCATAATGAAGATCAACATGAATAACTGCACAAGGACATAAACATGTATAATTATGATAAATAAATATAAATACTAATTCTTTTATTGTACAGTGAAATTAAATACTTTAAATAATTAATGATCATACAGATATAAACCACTAATCAACATTTTTTAACAATATTTAGTAACTATTTGACATTATAAATAAACCATGAAATAATGAATGGACATAATTATAATGTCAATTTCTATTAAAATCAAAATACACTTGAATTATCTAGACTGCAACATTAATATTACCAAATGTCTTATATTAATTTACCTGTTCTACATATTTTTTCCACAGTGGATCTCCCTGATGAACAGAAAATTCATTATACCCTGTCATTTGTCTTCTAAATTCACATTCTTTCCAAGATAATCCACTTCTGTAACTAACTCTTAATCTGGATACAACGTCTTCAGCACTTATAGCACTTGCTTCTTTTGTCGAAAGCCACATATTTTCGTGTTCTGTAATTACCTAAAAATTAAAACAAATTAAACAGTTTTAATAAATCTATAATTTAAGGTAAATTTGGATTTTAAACACATACACAATTTGAACCTGATAGGCTATTTTGTGATTCATGATCTAAAAGTGAATGTAACGATTCATTGCTACATTTGTTAACTATTTTATACTTGGGGTTCATTATACCAGAATATTTTTTCTTTTACGCACAATTACCACTAATAACATTGAAATAATGCAAGAGAAAACAACATATTTAAATGAACAAATGAACGTATCAAAAAGACACGAAAAACCGCATTTAACTAAAACATATTTGAATGAGTACAATTTATAGAGAACTCATTTCAAACGTAATTAACACACTTTAACGAATTTCACGGTTTACTTTGTATACAAACTATGGTTTTGATTTGTCCACATATTTATAGGAATGCCTTATCATCACTATCAACGTATCTTAACAAATTTGTCAGCTATCACGAAATTTACAGTAGTACCAACTTCTACTCCTGTAAAGAATATACTATACAGGTTTTTGAAAATAATAATATAATCATTACCTGTCTAAAAATAATACTGAGTATGTAAGAAATATTTTATAATATAGACATAGATTACATAATACATATATTGTATTACATGTATTTAATATGTGTTATGCGTAAAACACATATATAATAATAATAATAATAATGCATAATGGTTAATAATTAAAAATTAACAATGACGTACCGATTTAGCACTTCCAGTTTGAAATCGTTATACATATAAGTTCACCGAACATACCAAAGATAATCAATAGTGTGTTGAACACACTAATAGATTAATTTTTTCAATAATCCACTAATCAGATTCTATTTTATAAAATATTTCGTACTACACATTTTTTTTTTTTACAATTTTGAAATTTAAGTAAATTTATTGTTTATAACTTTACATATATAATTAAAATACTTCAATAAAATAAAACTTTTAAAATTGAATTTGAAACCCTACTAAAACATCATTATCTCTTTTTTGATTTGCTTCTGCACGCGATTAAATGATGATTTCAAAAAATACAGCATAATCAAATATGTATAATAAATAATAAACATATTTATTAAATAATAATATATTAATTAATAAATATTAACATAATAATAAACATGTTTATCACTATACATTTTTTTAATTCATACTGCACACCAAGTGTCGTAACTAAAATAGGTCCTGTCACTAATCTACTATGATCTGTAAACTGTCGGTAGGCAGGGATAGTATTTGGAATACGTAATCCAATATACCCAATAGAAGGACTAAAACCGTGAGTACTATGTATATACTAAGTATATGTAGACTTCTAGAATATTAGAATACTTTTTATTTATTCAAATAATCTTAATTTAAATATACATATCTTTTCAATATTCGAATAGAGGTGTCTATATATTCTAAATAAAATTAATAAGAAATTTAAATTTAAAAATATTATTTAACAGATCTTATTCTAACTTAATCTATCTTATTGTTCAGTAGTTTGAAAAGTTATTCTGTTTACTTAAAAATTAATTTTTTAATCATTGACATTTTTTCGTATATCATGATTTATAAATGTTTATACAGCAGTTGTAGTGAGAAAATATCAATATGGTTTTACGAAACGTAGATCGACTAGTGACCACATTTATACACTTATACAAAATGTGAAAAAATATTATGAGTTCGATAAAGACATTAATTTTATATTTATTCACTTTCAATAAGCGTATGATAGCATTAACAGAAACCAAATAAGGATAATGCTTCGACGTTTTGGATAGCCCAAAATACTGATGAACCTCATTAAAAACATTACCTCTAACACAATATATAAAGTACACTTTCTAAAAGAAGAATCTAGAAAATTTGAAGTCAAAGCCGGTTTAAAAAAATGTGTTCATTATCTCCCTTTCTATTCAATGTGACATTGGAATTTAATATTTTTGGATATGTTCTAAATATTATAAAATAAGTCACCTGCAATTTATATAATTAAAAGTACAACAAAAATTTAATATTTATGAATAACTGTAGAGTATGTACTCCCAAATAAATACACCCCTCTGTATAACTATCCATAATGTCACTGTAATATGTGTTGTGATAAAATAATATATGAACTATATGCAGTAAATATTACTAATAGGTCTCTATAATTATTTTTAATACTACCCATATTATCTTAGTCTAACACTTTAATCTAACCCAACAATACTTTAAACAAATTATTTATGCCTATTGAAATGTATAACATATTTGTTACATTTGTAACAATGGTTATACTTACTCACATCACCACACATGTGGCCATGGATAATTAATTATAAAAAAAACCGTATACTTTTCGCATTGACTAAATAACTTAGTTAGATAGGTGTATTAGAGGAGTGTAGTGATTTTAAATTTAAAAACTATGGTGAATCAACTTATTGTAAAAAAAACTATTCTGGATGGTGGTGGTCAATTAATACTTATATTTAGTAAATACCAAATTAGTACAACAAAATAAGATAAAAATATAAAAAACTAACCTATAATTTGATTCAAATTTCATTTTTTTAATTATATCTACACGGGAATTAGAAAATTTTTTAAAGATAAATACTTAACTCCAAATTCGAATCAAGGATATTTTGGGTTCCATAAAAATCATATAATAATAACATATTAGCTATAGTTATAATTATAAATTTAAAAGATATTTTTCATTTAACACTAACCTTATTTTTCTCAAGTTTCTGAAGTTTCTTATTATTGGTTTTGTTTCCTTTTACACAGTTTGTCTGAAACACACACAAGTATATTATTATATATACATAATGATGTTTTATCAATTTATATTCAATTAAAATTAGTACTGTCTTACAAATATAATAGGTCATATATTAATTAATAACAATATTTTATTTATTAACAACGATGATGATGAGTAATAGTAGTTATAATTTGTTTAGTAAACGGAAATACTGTATATTATGTATAGGAGCCATAAAAATATATAATCAAATTTCAATATGTATTTTATTTATTTATTTCAATAATAAAATTTTTTTTTCATATGGAATCAGAGGTCAGGAACCACGTGGGCATTAGAAATATCCGACCAATATAAATTGTTTTCTTAAAACTTGTGTTTTTTAAGTGTTTTTTTTTTTTTAAAACGGACGTTTTCATTATTTGCGCGTAAGGTAAATCATTTTTGTATAAGCCCCGCCTTCACAAGGGCAAGTAAATTACAATATTTCTAATTTTAAAGTGATTGTAATTATATGAATATATACTATGTATTATGTACACAAATTATTATTAATTATTAGCGCATTTAATAGACGATTCTAAGCGGAGGTCAGTTTACTATATTTGTGCACATTATTTAACATTGTTAATATAATATGGTACGAGTAACAGTGAATTAAATTGTAAATCTTATTGCATGAAATTATAAATTATCACATTATCAAGTAAAATTTAAAATAATTTCGTCATTAAAGTGGTTTACTTTAAATTATTAAAACTTACGAAGTAAATAACGAATTGATAAATTTTTAAATATTTAAAATAAGTCATTGGAAATGGCGAAAAGGGGAAAAAGAAATGAGAATAATATAAAATGATTTTTTTCCTGTCCTGTTGCTTAAAAAAGTATTACAGCAGCATAAAAATAAACTTAATTTTAAAATTCATAATTTTTTAATCTATATTCAGTTATGAAAATGAACATTTAATAAAAAAGAGGAATAAGAACACCAAAGAAGAAGTGGTTGGATGCGATTGGGTTATTTATTTTATACTATCCTTATAGATTTATACTTCTCATTCCTAGTATATGAATCTATAAGGATAGTATAAAATAAATAATTTAAATTATTATATTTATAAGTTTTGTCATACAAATCATATATAATTGGATATAAATAATGTTTTTTCTCAAAAAGAATTTAGAAACAACATTAATTGTATTAGCTCTATTAGTATATTATGTTATATACAGCTGTACATATACTTCAATGATTAAATATTTTAACTTTTATGGATAGTATATAACATAATTATTAATAGTCTAAATATGTTTGTATCAATTTTGTTCTCACAGTCAATTGATCATGTTGCAGTATTCATTTACATTTATATTGGAAATTGTATAGTAATTAATAAAAATATAATGATTACAATGTAATGCAAGATTTTAAAAAAAAACCGCAAATATTTACATTTTTCAATAGACATATTTTGCGTCTGAGTGTACCGGGTAGGTATATATAAATCACAACAAGTAACAAATAATTATTATGTACTTGATGTATTGATTGGGATAGCAAGTATAAAACGTATTTTTAATTTTTCAGTACCTCCGTGCGATTTTGCCGTTTTGTAAGCCCAGCACAGATGTTAACTATTATAGACTGAATAAATACTTTAATTTTATCAGAATAAATGTGTCATTATATCGTATCTCAATTTATATTATTATATCAGTTATGAGTGCTTATATTTCTTAAAATATCCTATAGCTTTAATATTTCTACACGAGTATATTTCATCGGTTGTAATTTGATGTCATGCTCGTATGTTATAAATTACAATCTATATGTTGTAGATATATGTAAGGCAAAACTCCAAATAAACTGTATTATTATAAATATTATTTATAAATTATATTATGCGTACCCGCTTATAAAATCGTGTGAAAACCTTACTTGAACTTGTGATATAACGCTGATAATCACTTCATTTTTGTTATTCATTTTATCCTCGATATCCTAGAAGAACAACACACATACATTCTTAAAATAATGATTACATATTAATTATTCTTAGTCGTACAAATGTACAAAATCGCGCGCGAAACATTTAATAAATATGGATATTATATTAAAGAGTAATAGATTAACTTTTCTTGATTATGAGCTAATTTATTTAGAATATCCTCAGCACCCAAACATCTAATATAATTTCTTTATGAACTTTACTTTTTTCAAAGTAAGAAACACTCGTCCTGGTGTTGTTACCGACACAGCTAATGTACCTTAAAGTAAGAAATATTGTGATTTATCATTATTTTATCTTTTTATATAAAATATATCATTTTAATTCAGTATTTGATACATTTGTTGCGTTAAATTTAGAAAATTCTGTAAATTCCTTATTTGCCTCATGGTCGACAAAGCATGGTAGCATAAGTACACAATTATAATATAAAATTCATACATTTTTACAAACCTGCCAGAAAATAAATTCGACTTAAACGTGTTTCAAATTACTCCCGTAAAACAATACATTTTATAAAACATGGGAAATACAACTACAAAGAGGCCTTGTCAATTCCTACTTCTCTCCATAATTTTGCCACTGTAAGTCAATACAATTTAATAGTTCCTAGATTGCTTTCTAATGGTTTAAAATTCAAACGCTTCTGGGTATTTTAAATATTAACAATACAAAATTTATAGCTTAAAAATGTATCCAACACAATATTATTTATAATTTATCTAAAGCAATTAATTTAATTACTATAATTGTAGTCATAATGTTTTCTGTTTAATCAGTAATTTCGATGATAAATTAAACTGGATCGTTTTTGTATAATTACATATACGATTATAAATAGCTATCGAGCAAAATGAAAACAATGTACGAATTTCCCTTACAGACATTAGACATTAGACAATTGCTTTTAAAAATATAGGAACGTAATTTAATAATTTGCTGTTTGAAGCAAATAGATAACATTATTAATATCGATTACTATAATAATGTGTGTAATGTTCATCACACTGTTCTGGATATTACATCGTTAAACAAAATAGGATTTTATCCAATACCTCTTATGTGTAAAACAATACTATTATATTAATATTAATATTTTGTTAATTACGAGATATAGAATATTAATGAATTACAATACCTATACTATAATAGTATAATATTATAAAGTATATTGTTTAATTAAATACAATTATTTCCTTATCTATTAATTCTTAAATACAATATGAGTACATATACAATATCTTGTTTATTCAATAATAATTCACATAACATTTTCGACTTTTGGCTTTCAATTTTTATAACTAACGGTATAACGAGATTTTCAAGACTTTTTTTAGGAATTTCGAATAAATGTTAATTGTATCTTTTTCTTCTTCTCCCTCGCCTCTATCCCAGCTATTTGGGGTCGACTACCTGTGTTCTAAACCTCAACTTGACACGATCTCCCAGATCATCTACGCACACATCAGCAGTCCTCATATCACACCCAATTGCATCTCCCTTCAACGTTCATTTTCATAACCGTTCTTACAGCTTCCAAATTTGCTCTCTTCATAACATGACCCGTGGTCGAAATAGGTGGGATACGGGGAGATGGCATCCCTCCACATATTATAATCTACATTTTTTATCTATCCGTTTATTTTGTTCAAAATAATACATCCTCCTTATAATTATATACAAAGATAATCGATTTATATTGGTGTTTTTCATAAAAATTTTATTTTTTTACAATGATTTTTTAATTAGTTTTACAAGAATACAATGTTTTTTTTTTAATTTTTTTTTTTTATGAAACAAGTATTTTTATCTTATATAAATTAGACCATATGACGCCTTGATTAACCTAGTTATTTCTTATAATTTTATGTTGATAAGAAAATGTAAATACGAATAAAATAATTCTGGTGATTGAGTTATTTATAGACTTGCTCTATGGTATTCCCGATGATTGTAACCTATACCGTGTGTCGTGATCAAAATAGTAAAATATATAATATAATATTTAATAAAATATAATAGAGTACATGTGATTGTTTTATACTTAAATTTATAAACCCAAAATCATAAAATACGTATTCGCGGTTAAAGTGTATAATATTTTGTGATTTTGGGTTTATAAATTTAAGAATATAATATTTAATATACAATTTATAAAGTTATGACTTATCATGTATGAATAATTCTGATAACGTATTTTTTCTTTCATTATTTTTAGTACGTTTATTAGTGAATTTTGTTACTTTTATTAGTATTTAATTTACCATGATATTAAATAGATAATTATTAATATATAAATAGTTATTAGTGATTTATTTATGAGGATATTACGAATATTTAGTGTATCGTGCATAATACGATTAATTATTTGCTATTTGTACTAATTTACTGACTTAATTACAGTATTAATAAATATGTCTTTATTAAATTGGTTAACTAAATCGAACTCAAGTACAAATATTACGACTTAAGAATAAAAATGTAGGCATCCCTCCACTTATTTTGTGCCATTTCGACCACTGACCATGACCAAACCAAACCATCTAAGTCCATTCTCTCTCATCTTATCTATGATCAACGCTACTCCTATGCTTCCTCTTACATATTCATTCCTTATCCTATTTTTTCTCGTCACTCCACTCATGCATCTAAGCAGTCTCATCTCTACTACACTCATTCACTGCTCTATTTTCTTATCAACCAGCCAACACGTCGAACTATACAACATAGTTGGTCTCACTACACTCTTATAGCACTTACCCATTCAGTCTCATTGGAATTTTCTTATCGCACAAAACACCAAACACTTCTCTCCCCTTGATCCGCCAGCACTTAATCCTATATTTCACATCTTCGTCAAAACCGCCGTTCTTTCGTACAAAGGACCCTAAATACTTAAAATGTTCAACCTCACTTACCTATCACACACATATAATAACGACAACGAACTGTTTTGCTAAATATATTTTATATTCAAACGTGTGACTGCTGACGATTCAAAAAACCATTTCTAAGTAACATCGACGATTTCCGTAAAACAAACAACTCGAATAAGAAATGAAACAATATGAGGAATCTCGGGACCATAAATCTATACACCGTCTTCAAGCACTCAAAAGAAATTTAATTTTCAAAATCAATCACGGGATACAGTATGTGTTGATGTACAATCCGCTTATAGTGAAGTAGCGTCTCTCGTTTTATGTTTTCTGGGGGACACGGCCGTTTATTATTTATACGAATAATAATTACGCAAAATCGACGTCGAACATGTCAAACGTATTCCGAGTACGCCGAAGTCCCTATATCGTATAGTGTATTCATACATGGGATTTACGTATTTATACGTAAGAAGAAATCACGCTCACCTCAGACATCTGCGTCTGCACCTTCCCGTCCGCGGCGTCTACCGTCGTCGCAACCGGCACGTCTTCCGCTTTAACCGCCTCCGCAGCGGTTGTCGTCACCGTCTCGTCGGCGGCCGCCGTAGTCGCCGTAGTCGTCGTCGCGTCATCGGCGTCTACGGGCTCGGACGACGCACCGTTATGACATTGTTGTGTCAACGACGATTCCATGTCGGTCGCGTCTGTCGGACTGTCATCGACGGCCGGTAGTCGTTCCGTTGTGCGGCGCGGCGACGTCATCGTACGTACACGACGCGCGTACTGTACCGAACAAAATCACCGCGCGCGTTATAATGCGAATTACGTTGATATTACGTAGAAATACGCGGCGGGCCGTCGCGAGGTGTGGCGGCGGCGGTCGACTATCGATGTCCGTCGCGTGCGAGTTTTAGCCGTGCGCCGATCGCCATACAAATATCTAATATAATACATGTATATATATATATAAATATATTTGCGGAGAGTCTAATAATGCATGTGGTGCGCGGGCGTGTCCATTTGGAATATTACCTATAAATACCGTTTAAACGGATTATTTGAATGGATTTCGTTGTACCTCCGACGACGATTGCCACTACATAATATATATATATATATATGTATAAGCTATTCGCTTTCAAAAAAAATTTGCGTCATACGTAAATCTCTTCATGATATAATATGTGATACACGATTTTTTTTTAAAATTGAAAGCGTCTATTTGTACAATCTGTACAATAAATAAATGAATTGATATCGTTTATTTATTTTTTTAATTTGTACTAGAATCGCTTCAAATGAGGGAAATTTGTCTACTGACAGCCCCTCGGAAATGTACACATCTTAAAGACGTTCTTGAATATTACTCGACACGGATATGCAGCTAAATCGAGAAAATACTCATAATGCCCGACGAAAAATAATATCCAAGTACTGTCAACATTTTATTGAAGTTCACCAGTAGTTATGAAACATACTATGAAATATCGCTGTACCACTGTCACGATCACTCGTTATAATGTAAATTTTAAAAATTAAACAAACATTAATTTGTTTGATTAAAAGCAATATATTGTTCTTGTTTAACATATTTATTGTACTTTCGATAGTTATACTAGAAAAATGAAAATATTTCATCAAACGTATAATTTGTGTATTGTAGACATTTTCTGGGATGCGAATTGTCGCACATAAAACCGTCCGAGTTTCCGGATATATTGCATTTACGGGCACTTATGTTGGCGTACAAAATGATGCCGCATAATACGTATCATACGATTCAAATAATATTATTTAATTCCAATACGAATCAAAAGTCGAAACGGGATATTGTATATAGGTAGGTACGTCGTATACAATCCATCGTCGGTTAAATTATATATATGTATATATATATATATATATTATGTACGCGCAATATGACTAAACAATGCGCACGATTTCGTGCTGCGTGTACAGTATTACAGAAGGTCGGATTAATTCAATTGTAAAAATAATTACGTACCGGTAGCATAACAAAAAAAAAAAAAAAAAATCACACTTCATGCAAGAAGAAAAATAATATTTTTTCGCGAACGTCCATTGTTCGAACGGTTGAAAAAACTATGGAGGAAATTTTTTTTGTTTTTCGTAACGCGCCTGTGTATCGTTTGATCCGCGAGACAGCTACCTCCGATATTGCGTTATGATGACTCGACGAGCGAATTATATACGCACTGGATAGCGGGGGGGGGAGGGGGGGGGTTAACGAATTACAAGTATAACGATCGAATTAAAGTCTCAACTATACTACAGTGTTATTTAACAATTATGTGTTGGTATAAGTTTAAACGTTTAGGAGTATCATCGAATTTTCCAAGACACTATTTTTACAGTTCCGAATTACTATTTATAACATTTAGTATAATAGTACTCTAAGCTCTAAAACATTAATTAATAATTAATATGATACGTAACGTTAAAAAATTCGTCATTTATTTTAAACGCTTTGTTGCACGCTATTATCATCATATCCATTTTCTACCGCCAGAACGCAAGTTGGAAGTACTTTTTTCTTCTATCTATAATGATAAAATATATGTAATTGGCCGTTCAACAGTTCGTAGGATCAATTATTATACAATTATACGCCACTTAGTTGTGCTCGAGCGTTAGGCGATCCCTACGGAGTTTAATGACGGAATCAAACTCGCGGGACTGTTGTTTATTCCGTCCCTCCAATTTTTAAATTCATTTTTTGTTTTTGTTTTTTGTTTAGTTTTGCATCAGTTGGCTTTTTCCGTGTACAAATTAATCGTTAATAATATTATTGTTTGAGTTATTCAAACATATAAATATGTTTTGCTTCAAATTTAGGGTTTTATTGTCATTTATAATTAACAAATAATATATATGAGTAGTTCGATTCTATTAAATACCACATCGATACAACACCATGAAGCCGAAATTACATTGGCAATTCTGCGTTACATATTATAATTATATACGTTAGGTATATGATTATATGTTATAGCATGGGTGTTTTATGTGTGTTGTGACGATAGTGCGGTACACGAGCAAAGTAGAGGGCGATAATTGTACACGTATCGTTGTCATTCCACATAATATAATGACCATCAAATTTCAGCAATGTCAACTATGCCACACCTACATAGCTAAATATTTCTTTAAATTGGCCAATTGACCGGATATAAAATAACGTTGCAGCACGAGCAACGTATTAATACAATAGTTCGATTGTATATTTTTTTTACATGATTAAAAGTTTAAAAGCTCAACTATAGGTAGTAAATATGGATGTACAATTAATCAAATTTTCATTAAAATTTTATCAACTTATATAATAATAATAAAATGACATATACATACATAGATATATAGAGTATATATAGTGTATACACTTAAATTAGTTTCAACTTGACGTTTCTTTCATTGATACAATTTTAAATATATAATCCATTGGTATAACATCCATTATCAGAAAAAACGATTACCTACTCATTCTATTAAATGAATCACAGAGTTTGAAGTGTATCGAATTATATAATTATTAATAATAAATATATTCACACATGTGTTTGTGGTAATTGATAATCGAATTAAATATTATATATATATAATTAATCAATTTATCTGTAAATATATATATAATATATTATACTTAAATTATATCTTTCTCTCTCTTTCTCTCTCTCTCTCTCTATATATATATATATATATATATATGCATATGCATATGCATAACTCGGTATACTTCTAACATGTTTACGTATGTCTATGAATTAAAAAATTAAATAAAAAATGAACATATAAAATATAGACTATTCAAAACACTACGCAGAAACGGTGTACGTGAATTGTATAGATATTATTGTTGTTTTACATCTCAGAGTGTTGATAAAATCATCATCCATCACACTTAAAAAACAATGCTAAACGAAACTCAGTTTGATGAATTTAGCCAAAATCCAAGTATAATATAAATAAAAATGAAAATTGTCTAGATTAGAAAACTTCAACGAAATTCCAAAAGTAATTTCTCCAATGTATCACATTAATGTTCATTTAATTTATATTTAAGCTAAATAAAACAACTTAAAAAATGTATAACCAGACAAAACTAAATGATTGTAAAATATTATTATGATAACTATATATATTAATTTTTAGTTATAAAATGGGGGGCATTCTCCTTAACCTGCAGGATGTTATATAATAATAGTAAAAATTAAATATTTATGCATTAGTTATTAATATTAAACTATACCATAGTATAAATGGTATAGTATATAAACACGGTGTAATTTTTTTTTTTCGTAATCCATATGGAAAAAATTATTATTGTATTCACTATTCGAATTTTATTATATATACCCACATTCCATACATTTCCTCAGAATTATAACAAACAAATAATACTTTTAATTATTACAACAAGTAATCCAAAGTTTGTTTTTCAATTTACCACGTAAATACACAATATAACATCTATTATAAATATTACAATAAGCACAGTTAATTGCAATTATTTACATTATTTTGAAATAATGTAAAATATAGACAAAGGTGAATACATTTAAAATAGAAATTAACGATTTTGGTAACAATGATATTTAATTGTTTGCAATTTTGGGTGTTACTGTATATTTATTATTTATGAAATGCTTATATTATATAACATATATTAATAGTTATATTTATTACAATATCTACAGGTATGTTTATGTTTACGGAAACCTATATGACACATTGATATAAGTGTGGTGTCTGACAAATGTGAGCAATGCGTTTTATATATTAAAGCTTATTTATTAGTTATTAACTTTTAATAGTATTATAAATATTCAAAAATGTCAATGAAAGGTCCACTCATCTTCATTCAAATCATAATATTTTACATAAACATATTCATACTACATTAACATTTTAAAAGTATATAATTTTGCTATTTTTTTTATCTTAATTTCAAGACGAAATCAAGAAACGAATGTTTGATGTAAGCATATATATTTTTTGGATTTTAATGCGTGTAATTTACTACACAGATTTTAAGTACCTAACTATATATTACAATATTACTCATATACGCATACGTATATATTAGTAATATATTGACAATGTATATTTAAGTGGAATGTATATAATTTTCATTAAAGCACCCTTGTCATGTTAGATAACTGCGTTATCATATAAATTATATGATTATTTTGAATTTTAATTTCATATAGTTTTGGAATACGTTTTAAACAACGTTTTTTTATCTAAACTCGTAAATTAATGCTTTTGTGGCGAGGTCTGTAAAATATTCTATCAAATATTAAGTATATTATATCACATCTATAGCATATCTTTATCTATTTAATATATAGTTTCATTTATTTTCAAGTGTAATAACGATTTTTTTTAAAATGTTTAACAATGACAATTTTCATATTTAGAACCTAAAAATTCCACCTCTCGAAAAAAACCAGATATACTTGACGTTTTTGTCACGAAAATTCGTATTAGTTTATACTGCTCTACTGTTAGAAATTTCTCGACAGACCAACGAATTCCGATTACTCATCTGTCCTTCGAACACTAAATGAACACCCTCCGACTCATCAAGAACCTCCAGTTTTTTTATGCTACTATCGATCGATATAATTTTCACTACTTTTCAAATCAAGAAATAAAATCAAACATTAAACGAAAATAAACTGACTACGGATTTAGCTGTGTATAGTCTTACAAACAATATTCAATCAGCGGGCTATGTGGATGACAAGGCAATAATAATAAAAAACGCAGACTTTTTATAGCTTCCGCCAAACTACAAAATAATTTTTCTTCCATGGAAGACTGGTATACAAACTGGAGGTTTAAATTCAACCAGACCGTATTACATTTATCTCTAAGCAAACAGAATGTCCGGCTGTAACTCTCTGTAGTATCTAAATTTCATCATGCTCGACTGTAAAATGTCTCGGCGATCAACACTCAACTGTCGAATTACCTCTGGGCCCGTCATAGCAAAACCAAAAATACTACAACTACACTCCCGGTTACGAATGCTTCAAACATTATTCGTTAATAATAAACACACAAAATTAAATATTAAACTGCTTGTGTAAAAATTCCTTCCAAGACCAATCTAGACGACCCAATATGGACTTTCTATGGGGAAATGCCAAAATCTTCAATCTGAAAAAATACAATTCTTTTTCAAAATCTTACCATAAGGAAAATAACAAATACCCCGCTATACATATCTAATTACATTATTCACAGTGGTTTACATCAAAAAAACGTTTGGGAAGAAGCAAAAATTGTCTATAAGAGATTTTACGCATGCCATAGCTCTCACTCTAATCCCTTGATCCATAACCTGTCGACTATCGTGATTTCCGGTGATCCTCCTACACGCCTGAAGCGCAATTATGTAAACTTGTTGAATTAATATCAAGTTAAACTAATAAATTTAAATTTAAAAATTGATTAAAAAAACCATATAGGATATGTCACCAATAGGTAGTGGCTTCTTTCGTCAAACTGTTCAATGTATTATTTCACTCGATTCATTTGTACTTTAATTAAACTATATTACCTACTGTGCATATAGATATACAAAAAAAAATAGATAGGTCTATGAAACGCACACACACACTGATTGATAACAATTATTTATTATCTGTTATCAGTACAGTTGATATTTTTCTAGTTACAAATAAAATAGCATTTAATGTTTCTCGCACGTGTTATGAGTTACTAAAGTAATAGTACAGTAGTTTTACTACGAGTTTATTTTGTTACGTATCTTTTTTTTTTTTTGAGTTTTGTTAATACTCTTTATTTCATATTAAATCGTAATTCTCTTAAAATGAATAAAATCGAACATTTGATCATAGATACTGCCGGTTTCATCAACAAGGCACCGCTTCAAGACTTTGGTGTTAACATCTACACCATACAAGAAGTTGTGAATGAAGTGACAAATAAACGTCAGAAAACTGATCTGTCAGTATTGCCGTATACGCTCAACATTGAAACCGTGTTTGCTGAAAACATTCAGTTTGTTGTTGACTTTTCCAAAAAGACTGGTGACTATCCAAATCTATCTGTCACCGATATTAAAGTAATAGCTCTGGCTTATCAAATACACAAAGAAAAGTATGGTACGATAAATTTAAAAACAAAACCAGAATATAAGAGTGTTGTATTTGAACATCCTTCAGCCACTAATAACACTGTTGGGTTTTATGATCCGGAGCGTTTGTGTAAAAATATTTCAAAATTAGAGATCGATGATGGATGGATCACAAAAGATAACATTAAAGAATTGAATAAAAAAACTGGACATTGTGTTACCGAACAAGAAGCCAAAGTCGGATGCATTACTACAGACTATGCGGTCCAAAACGTTATCAAACAAATTGGTCTTCCTGTCATTGCTCTTGACGGTCTTGTGATTAAAGAAGTTCGAACATACATAAGACGTTGTTATGGATGCTATACATTAACATCGAATATGACCAGATTGTTTTGTTCAAAATGTGGTAACAAAAGTTTGAAGCGCGTTGTTGTACACTTGGATAAAGATGGCAAACAATGCGTATACATAAATGGTAAACGTCCATTGAACTTGAAAGGAAAAAAATATTCATTGCCCAAACCACAAGGTGGTAAACATGCAATCAATCCAAGATTGGTAGAAGATCAACCAATGCCACATCAGCGGCCGTCTAGATTGGCTAAAACTAAAACCAACCCTTTGGACCCGGATTACACAGCTGGATCATCTCCTTTCGTCACCAAGGATATTTATTCAAAATCTGCCGTACTTGGTTTCAAAGGTTCAGTTCAGAAACAATGGATGAAGAGAAATCCTAATGAATCGAATAAAAAATGTAAAAAATAAATGTTGTACCTTTATAAAAAGAAATATTGAATAAAAATTAATAAGATTTCCATTAGATAACTTTTAAAATGTTATTTCCTTATGCTGTTTCATAACTAAATGTATGTATTTATAATATAGGTTGAAGTTTAGATTTTTAATTCTATAAGTAGGTTGGTCATAAACACAAATATATATTATGTAATCGGAATTATAATATCATTTATTTACTTACATTCTTTAAAAGCAATGTAGGATGCTTTTGGACAATATTAAAGATTAAACTGTCCACAAGAATGACAAATTAAATACATTTAACATATTAATTAAAATATTTTCAACTTACTATAATATATTTATGTACAAAATAAAAATGTTACAATAATAATAAAAAAAAATATATATATATATATATATATATATATACGCACAAGTAAATATGTATATATAAAGTAAATCGTTTTTGTTCATATTTTTCAATATATAATTACAAAATTAACAGTGTCTAAGAGAAATATATTTTGGATTATAATTATTATGCGAATAAAATGTTATATTATATATCACTATTTTTAGTATACTATGTTCAAGAAAATGTGTTAATTTCAATCAGTTAATTAATTAAAGCTTTCTAATACTGAATATGATAAAAAAGTATTTAAGTAGAACAAAATTTAAACATGAAAATTTGTCTATCTTTTGATATGTGTAAATATATTATTAAAAAGCTGTTAAAAAGGTAGATTATAAAATTATTTACAGGAAAGTATGTGAGCTATAAATTTCCGTCATGAAAAGAATTAGTACTATTGCTACGGGCTAGACTAAGCACACTGCCAGACAAATTATTCTGTTCCAAATTTGATGTATCCACAACTGACAGAGCACTGAAATTATCAATTACCAATTACCTCAGAAATAAACACAACTAAAGACTTATAAAATGTATAACCCACCTGAAACCCAAACGAACAGATTCTTCGTCAAATTGTAACAGTTCTTTTTCTTGTTTTTCACGGAGAAGTCTAATACGTTCTCCACGTTCTTGAAGGAATTGTGCAGTTTCCATTTCCATCTAAAAAAAAAATACGATTATAAATAACATTAAAATTATTTATTTATTGATGAAAAAAAAAATCTTTTAAAATACTGTATATTAATGCAATAATATATAACAACGTTGTATATTTTATAAACCTGATAAACTTGATAATAATTAAATATTTTAATATAGTAGTGAAAATAAAAGAAAAAAAGTAAAGAAATAAAAAATGAAGAGAAATAAAAGAATTAACAAATAGAATAAAAATAAAAATTATAAGTTAATACCCGTAAATAAAAAAAAAAAATATATATTTAAATAAACAAATAAATATATGTATATTTTAAATACTCTAGTTAATATGTTTAGTACATTACAAATGAAATTTATAACAATTAGTATATATTCATTGCCAATAATAATTTTATACATATAATATACTTTAATTTTGTCAACGTTATGTTATAATATTATAATATTAATAATCACTTTTTTCATTTTAATTATACCTACAATGTAAAAATCTGATATAATTATATACTTCCTTTATATTGTTTTAAATAAAGATTTATTGTAAAATTGTTTTACATTTTTAAATTCAATATAACACTATAAGAATTAATGGTTTATGTATCAACCACATCCACTTACAAATAAAATTGTACATTCATGATTTTTATGATTTTTAAATTTTATCTATTTTCACATCTTCAAAAATTGTAAATAAGCATATAGAGAAAATATGTTTAAATTTAATTTTATATGAATATTGGGGAAGAAAGATTATTTTTTATTAATTATTATTCATGCAAAATATCAAAATAGTAAGATCAATCAAAATTTATACACAAAATCACAAATATTTAAAATAATTTTGTAATTTCCATATTCTATGTACCTTTTGTTCCAGTAAAGACCTTCTAATTGAAATACGATCTTCCAATTCCTTTTTTTCACGATTTCTCTGAGCATCTGCTTGCATCTTATTTTTTGACTGATATGCTATTAATATTTCAAGTTCATATCTTAAACGTTCTGTTAGATGATGACAATCATTTTCCTGCGATTCATCAAGTCGAATCTAAAATGTAATTATTATACACACACATACATATTATGTACATTATATTTAAATAAAATAATAAAAAAAATTTAAATAGTAACTTACAGATTGTTTTTGTAACATGTCAGCTATACTTTGTTCATACTGGTCTCCAAGTAAAGCCAACTTTCTTCGTTGTTCTTCTTTTAATTTCTTTATTACAGTTTTCTGTTCTTCTTTGGATGTAGTACTTAACACTTGGTTTTTTAAAACTTTATACTGTCTTGTTTGAGTTTTACATGTTTCTCTAAACTGTTTTCGAATTTGCATTTCTTTTAGCTAAGATAATTGATGTATACAAAAAATATTAATAAATAATCAAATAATATTTATATTAATATTTAAAAATATTGACATATAATAAAATATGACAATATAAAATCATATATAAAATATGACAGTAATTTTGACAGTGGGTTTTTTTATTCTAATTAATCAATTAACACAAAATCAGAAATTCAAAAATGAGTATAGTATTTATAATGTTGGACAATGAAAACAAATAAATTGATAATAAATAAAATGATATATTTAAATACTAGAATTTTAAATTATTCATTACTGATTCACAGTAACAAAAAAATTATGTATAATTATTTATTAGTATAAAATCTATTAACTTCTCTCAAGAGACCACATGAAAATGTACATTAAACTTACTTTAAGACTTTTAGGTTGCTGTCTTAGTTGTGATGCATGTCTTTTCCGTAAATCATTATGGGCACGATCTGCATAATCTTGTTGGTGTTGTAATTCAGTTTCATGTTGTCTTGTTACTTGATCACCACGTAAAGCATGAACAGCTCGCTGTTGTCTTGTTTCAAGGTTTCTTGTATCTTCATGATGACGTAATAACATGGAATGAGCGGTTTCCAATTGTTGTTGTCTTTTACCAAGTTCCTACATAAGCATTAACAGTCAGTTAATAATAATAAAAATATCCTTGACTTAATATAATCTAAATAGCTTTCTTTATAAAAATAAAAACTAATTTCCAAATGAAATTCGGCTTTGTTCGTAATTATACCTATGAATGATAAGACTAAATTACATAGTAAAGTATGAAATTAATAAACAATTATATATTCCACAATAAGTATTTTTAATTCCCTGAACTCATTATTTTTACTAATAATTACTTAATAAATTATTCTTTATTTATGAGAAAAATGTGTATATTAAATTGAATTATATCGATGAAGCTAAAACATAAAGTACTATATACATTTTGAAGAAATTAAAAATATATTTGCAGGACCTCAAAGTATAAACTACGTTATTTATGGAAATAATTAAAAAAAAAAACACTTTTTAGAAGTAAAATTAAAAATATTTATTAAATTTACTATTTTTTTTTTTTTAATATTATTAGAGACATATAAAAAAAAATATTTATCTCAACCATTAAATAATAATAAAGTAACAATTAAATAATGCAAAATACAAACTAAAACACGGAAAAGAAAAGAGAAAAAAGAAAAAAAAAATATATATATATATAGATTAGAGTGAAAAACCTAAGGAAAAGAAAAAATTTAAAACGGAAAGGATCAAGAAAGCGTTTGATGTTTGGAATAATAAGGAAATGAAAAAGGAATGTTGTATGAAGTAAATAAATTTTCAAGGATACAACGTTTATGGGATAGGACAGGATAAATTTACTATAATTCTTGGTTAATCACTATTAAAAGTTGACTCTCTCTTTCTCTATACATAAGTACTCATACACACACACAAACACACATACACGTAAATATATATATATGATATAATGACATACATCTCTTAATAATCCTTGTTCAAATAAATGAAATTGATTTAGTTTTTTTCTACGGAATTTCCTAATTTCGAGTTCCAAATAGTCTTTTTGACAACGAATAAGTCTGTGTCCCTCTTGAGCTTCCATTTGTTTAAGATTTTCTTTCTGAGTTCTATAACATACATATATTTATATTAATTTTAATCTACTTTATAGTATAATATATATATATATTTACTAATATAGAAATGGATTGAGCGATACTGCTCATCAATGAGCTTAAGTATAGGCTTTCCTCACATATCATATTTAGTCAACTTGTAAGTTAGTTAGGCATAAGATGCACATGCATACATACTCTAATCAGCCAAAACAAGTAGTTTGTAACAAATGAGAAGTTATGTTAAGTTAATTACTGCCCGATGCCACTGGCAGCGGACAGATGGCCTTCGGGAACTCCCATGATGTTGAGCAATCCGAGAGCTATGACGACAAACGAGTGGGCACAGAGGGTAGCGAGATGAGATATTCCTGCTGGAAGCGGCCAGGAATGGACCCAGGCGCTGATACCCCCCTCGCTGCTTGACCGGTGGGTGAGGAGATCCCACAGTGAGATGACGTTACATCTCTCCCAGTTGTTAACGGAGCACGATTGTTTCAACCGGTTTCTACACCGGATCGGCTGTTCTAATTGCGGTCCACCTGACTCTTATAGCGAGAAGGATGACGATATGTTTCACACGCTTGTTCATTGCGAGGCGTTTGAGTGGGCTAGAAACGACCTTACTCCATTTCTGACCTTGCAATATTGTCGCCCAAATGGGAAGCAGTTGCTCAGTTCGCGTCGACAGTGATTAGTGCAAAAGAGGAAGTGGTGGGTGAGAGGCAGTCTCTGCAGGGAATGCACCAACGCGTCGCTGGAGAAGGGGAAGGGCAGTCATAGCCCATCCGTAAATGGCATTTGTAAGGGGAGGAGCGGTAGGCACTGACCTGCCTCTCCTCCCTGTACTCGCACATTGTGGTAAACTGTATATATACTTTTTGTAAGGGGTGGAGTGGATGGGGATTGTCCTGTCTCCCACCCCAGTGTAATATTGTTTGTTTTTTTATTTTAATTAAATGATGGCGATCCACTGCACCAAGTACTGCTTAATAGGCATTCAGGGCAGTGGGTGTATTGCCGATTCAAAAAAAAGTTAATAACTGCCCAAATTTACACAGAAAAAAAAAGATTAGTTAATTACTAATCTAACCTTTATCAGACACACACATACTTGTAACATAATTAAAATATGACTATGACTATGACTATTCATTTTTATATTATTTAAGGTGTACACTAACTGTAAAACAGCATCTTTATGTCGCTTAGATGTTGTTTCATCTAATGATAATTCATGTTTCCATCGTTCTTTACTAGTTTTATATTCTTTTTTTTTCTGTGAATCAAATGCCTTACGGTCAGCTTCTTGTCGATTAGTTATTTCTTTTATTATTTTCTTCTCAGCAGCAATATTCTGTTTCATCTAAATAAATCATTATCACAGTAAAAAATCTGTGTTTTCAATTGATATACTTTTTAAATAAATTTAATTGATTATCCTAACCTTATAATATATCTAATAACCTAACCTTGTATTATCATCATCATATTTAATATATTGAAGACAATTTCATATTTAAGAATGAACAAAATATGAGGTAATAATTTCATCATTTACCAAGAGATATTTCCCAAAATATAAACATGAAAGATGCCACACTTAAATTTGGTATTTCCATTCATCTAACAGGAAATACTATCAAATCATACTACTTAGTTCTTAGATTTGTTTTAGGTAACATTTAAAATTTCAACACATCTGTTACCAAATTAAATAACTAGAACATTATCTTTGTTCTTATTGGTTTTTTTTTTAATATAATAATTTTAGTGATATAGATCAATAATAACTGATATTTTGTTTTAGAATTGCTTACTGTCTATTCACTGTAAGATAGATAGAGACAAAAATTATCATTATATTAAAAATTGAGAGTATTAAATTAATAAAATAATATCATGTTATTGTTAGATTTATTCTACAAAATTACATTTAATATAAAATAAGAAACTTAAATTAAAAAATGTTTTTTATATTAAACTGAATAAATACCTTCTTTTCCAACTCTTGTTGATGTTTAATTTGAAGTTTTTCTAGCTCCTTGCTAAATTGTTGTAATAAAGTTTCATACTCTTTATCTAAGAGTTGTTTATGACTTTCCATTTCAAGTTTACATTTATCTTCAAGCTTATTCATTTATTTTAAATTAATACATATTAAATAAAAATAGATCAATTATTATATGTGCAATTACTTTTAATAATGCACTATGATGTTCTCGTCTCATACGTTTATAACCAGACATTTGTTCGTGCATTTCTTCTTGCATATGTTCTTTTTGTTGTTTCGTAACTATTGATGTTGTTCGAATTGTTGCAAAATTATTATTCCCTCCAATAACCACACGATCATTGGAAGGAATAGAATTATTAGAACTATCACTAGATTGCTAAAATAAAACATAACAATAAATTATTAAAATAACATATTTTTACATTAAGTTTGTTTACACACCACAATTTTCATGTATATATTTAACTTCTTTAAAATAAAAACTTAAAATTATAGTACTGTTATAATGAAAATATAACTTAAAAAATAAGAGTAAAACAATCTAGTTTATTTACCACTATTTCTTTACTTGAAAAAAATAAATGAAAAGTTATTGATTAAATTAATTCAAATTTTAAGAGATAAAATAAAGAATTTATTTTTACTAAAATTAATGATTTAGCAAATTATTTCATTCATTCTTCTTTTAACTTCTTTCTATACCCAAAACAAGAGTTTTTACCACTATCACTAAATCATTCAATTTTACTCGGTCTTGAATTATATCCTTCCAATTGTGCATTCCTAAGTCTTTCAGATTTTTTTCCACTACATCAATTCACCTCATCCAAAGACCCTGTGAGTTGTTTCCTTCCGACTTCCACTTCAATACTAGCCAAATTACTATATACTCACTAAACCAAATTATATGTCCCAGCTATTATATTCTCTGGCCTTTTATGAATCTATTGACTGTCATAATTTCCTTCTTCTATAATTCTCTATTAACTTATATCGCCACTGGCCTGTCCTCGTATACATAGCTGGGCTGCATATCCTCTTTAATATTTTATTTTCAAAAGTCTTCAATCTTTTCTCTATGACACCGGTAGTTGTCTATACTTCACAACCAAATGCGAGCATGGGTCTCATTATTGCTATATATAGTATTATTTTTGTACATTGTGAAAAGAGTTTTGATTTGAACGCAAGAAAGCTTTTTCAGCTTTAGCTATTTTTACCTTTATCTCGTGTGACCAAATTGTATTCTTTACAAAGACTTATTAAATAATATATACATCAGTTAACAAAAATAATATAACACACAATTGTATCAACACTAACTTAGTGGTATTAAACAAGTAGACATTGGTTTAATTTTTTTTTAATCTAATACTAATCTACAGCATTTAATTTAATTTAATTTAACCCTATGAACATCATGAATTTTAGACATACATGGTGGTGTTCATGTGCAGTGCATTAAGACAATAATAATAAATATTAATAATACTTTGTGACGATTTCTAGCTGTTGGATAGTGGTCGTTTGTGCTCATATTATTTATTTCATTCATATTTGGCGTACTATTGGTAGAACTACTGTAAGATGAAGCACTGACACCAATCGACTGTACTGAATGTTCTGAAGTGATACTATTACTCTTACTGCTCTCACCTCCTGTTTGTTCATCAGCCGTGTCTGGCATTAATTACATATTATAATATATATATATATATATTATTTGTTGTTTCTCTTTATCAATGTAAAACAACAAGTTGTTTGAAAAATAATATGTTTACCATCTGTATCACCAACATTGCTCTCACTTTCATAAATATCAACCATAAGAATTTTCTTCATTTTTCTATAATTAAGATTATCTAAATCACGTACAGCAGCTTTTGTTCTTTGTATAAGATCAATTAAAACATCAGGTGATCTTGGACGAACTATTAATTGATGCTAAAATATAATAATATGAACAATTATTAAATGTTAACATACAAAAATTATTTAAAATAATTAATGATATATTTACTGATAAAAGTTTCAATGAAGATGGACGTTCAGATGGATTTTTTTGTAAACATAGTTCAACAAAGTGCCTGAAAACATCTGTCCAATTAGTTGATCCTAGTGTAGGAGTATCATTTTGGGCAATATGATAAAGTGCACTCATTGCATTCATATTAAAATATGGAGGTTTTCTTTCGGCTAAAAAAAAATATTTTCATTCATATTGTATATATATAGCAATATGTTTTATATTATAACAAGTATTTTACCTAATTCAATACATGTTATTCCCAATGACCAAACATCAACTTTTCCATCATATTGTCCTTCATCCATAGCTAATATAACTTCAGGTGCCATCCAATATGGAGTACCAACAAAACTATTGGCAGGACACTTTGTACTGGCAGACCCAAAATCAGCTAAATAATTAGATACATAATTTTCATTTTTATTTGTTTGTGAAATTAATGATTTTGTACATAATATTAATTTTATAAAGCTTAATCACCAAGTTTCACAGTTCCATTTTCTGTTAGTAAGATGTTTCCCGCTTTTACATCTCGATGTATACGACCTAAAGAATGAAGATAATTAAGACCTCTCAAAACTCCATCACAAATAGCAGAAATTTCTTCTTCCTTAAGAAAACTCTTGTGTACTTCGATAATATCTGAAGCTGAACCAAGACAATATTCCATCACCAACTAAAATTAAAAATTATTAAGTACACACATAAAAAGTTTATTAATATATAAATTATAAAGTATATATTTATGTTTATGTATAAATATATATATAATATATATACCCATGCTGTCTGATCTCGTAAAAAACACCCTTTATATTCTATTGTATTTGGATGGTTGAGATGTCTTAAAAATCGTATTTCTTTTAGTATGTCTTGCCATTTTTCCATACTTTGCTTGCCTATGTAAGACATTTTTTTTATGGCTACAATCTCTTTGGTTAGTAAACATCTTGCATAATATACAGCACCAAAACTTCCGTGACCAATTTCACGTAAGTCTTCAAATATTTTATCTGGGTCATCTTTACCAAAAAGTTCAGCTACTTCAGGATCCTTTAAACTGCCAGGTCTTGGAATTGCCGGCATTTTAAATGAGATTTTCTTAATATTTTTGTTTCAAATACTTATGTATGATGAATATTTTAAACATAATAAAGTATCTGAAAAAATATCATAAATATCAATGAATATAAAATTTAAAGATATACATATATATATACACACCTAAGTACAAAATTTAATTATTGCAATATTGTAAAGAGATTTATCATATAATTGTTAACAATAATTAAAAACATTTTTAACATAACACAATAAATTACTTAACCATTATTAATTTTCACATGAATACCTTAACAAATTGGTAATATTAATTAAATTGTCAATTTTTAATTGTTATTTTTTTATATAGGTTAATAACTGGTTAATATTAATTTTGAAACTATTAAGACACTTTTTCAATTATATAAAATGATTAATCAATAGCAAGTTTATTATTGAAATATAACCTCAAATGTTTAAAATATTATTACTACCTACCTACAAGATGTAATAATGTAATGCTGTAGGTACCTTTAATTATGTTTGAAAAAAAAACTTTAAGGTATTTCTAAGAATAATAATTATAATGGAGTCACTCATTGTCTGTAGAGATAAATGTGACTTGATTAACAATTAATATTGCACAGGATGGTATATTACTGACTACAGCTGGTAAATTAGTGTTACTATATACCATTATATAGAATAAACTCATGAATACATAAAGTGTCTCCTCACTTAAATTAATTATTTATTTGTGATGTCATTGCTATATACTGATATTAGTTAATAAAAGTGAATTATTTTACTTCAAAAATATTTCTAATTATAGTCAGTTAAAGTAAATTAATGTAAATACATCAATATTAGATTTTTAATTCAAATAAAACAAATATCTAAAAATTATATTTTAAATATCTGTAGATATAAAATTAACTCAAAAGCCTACTTTAAAAATTAATGTAAAATTCAATTATAAATATTTTATATATTAATATATATTAGTCTAGACTAGATTAATATCCAAATGTATTTTATGTAATTAAATTAAAATATCTAAATAAATAAAATAGGCACAACTGTTAATTTTTTAAATAATTTTTATTTTGAATAGCCCTTAAATAAGAAAAGTAGTTATAATAAAAATTTGTTTCATGGTTTTCAAACAGCTATTTACCTAATTATTTTCAAAATGAAACATATTTAATTGTATTTAATTAAATATTATACCCAATTACTAAGTCACATTAATTTTTTGTTTCGTAAATTAATAATACATTTATAAAAAAATACATAAAAAGCAAACAATTAAAAATTCTAAAAAATGATTTGTAGGATTGATGAAAACAAAAATCTGTCTGTAAGTATCAATTTAAAAAATTTAATTTGTAATGTTAATACCCAGAATAAATTCTGATGTATAAAAAATGAAAAGAATAATAATGGATAACATTTACAACAAATTGTCAGTTGATAAATTGGACTGATAGATACTCGAACGGTATATATAATATATAAATGACATTCAAATCTATTCAACTGAGTATTACTCGACAACAAATGATTGTAATACCATTAATTGATTGATTATAACAATAAATGTTTGCATGTAAAGTACAATTTATAGTAAACAGTTGACAAAAGTGTTTTAGAAATAGGAATCATAGACTTCCATGTATATATAATTTGACAACAAATCGGGCAAGCGTACTGATAGGCAAAGCGGAAATCGAAGAAACACAGACATTGACTACGATAGAAACGTATTAAAAATAATAGAGACATACTTGCAACGATCTCCAAAATCGTCCGGCGCTTTATCTTCCTCGTCATTGTCGTTTTAAAATCGATAACGCCGTCGCACTCTAGATAACAACAAAACGACTGACGGACTTCATTTCTGGTGGTCGCAGCAGTCGTCAACTAACGTTCTTCTATTGAATTTCAAGGTATTATTGAAACGCGGTACACATAACCGACTGCGCCTAGAACAGCCACTATTTCGCAGAAAACCAATTCGTCGATCGTTCTCAATAACACGATATTACATACGGACGGACGATAGCGGACAAAACACGGTCACCCGAACACTCATACACACTCACACACACACACGGAGATAAGGTGTTGTCGATAAACAGTTCGAAAATGTAATTAAAATTGAAGCAGTGTGGTGAAGAAATAACAAATAAAATTTTTAAAAAAAATGAAAAGAGTGAAAATGATTATTAATAATGAAAAAATGGAACAGCAAAGACCACCGATCGATCCAGACTTTTTCGTCGATGAGTGAAAACGCAGTGTGACCAATCCGACCGACCGGCCGGCCCCGATATATTATAGGACCATAAAATACTAATATTACGCCTCCATGTCGTAAGCACCTTCACAACGTTTTGGTAACACCATAGTTGTTTTTTGTACAGAATAAAGACAATTATATTATATAAAAATGTTTATCTGTGAACACTCAATGGCGTATTTAAGATTCTGAATCACCGAAGTCTTCACACTTACGCAGACTTTGTTTTAAAGCACATGTTCAATACATTTAGGTATTTAAGAAATGAGTATTAGAGTTGTTATAATTGTTTTATAATCATAGAATTAAATCATACTTGTAACTAGGCTTTTACATTTAAATTAAAACAATAATAATATTGTTTAAATTAAAACAATAATACATTGCTTTTAAGGTAAAAATAAAAATATGGTAAAAAGTAAAAATTTATGTACAATTCATTTTATTAGAAATAATATTCAGAAAATATAATAAATTAACCATAAATATTACTATGGACCACTATTTTAATAACTGGCAATTATATGCTTATAACATTATGGTTACAACCATTTGGATACATATACATGGTTATTATGATGATATATTTACTTTTGGAAAAATTTAAAAGATAGGAGGTACAAAAATGTAAGTAAATAATAATTATAGTAAATGCATAAAAAAAATTAGGTAATTATTTTTAATACGAATAACAAAATGTCATGTTGTCCAATAATATTAAATTAATTTATAATAAACATATTAAATATAATATTAATTTGATTTATAATTTTACAAAGAATTAAAAATAAACATTATTCACATTTTGCAAGATTGTCTACATCACTTGAATGTTCACCATTATTAATACTATTGTCTTCACAGTTTTTGTTTTTTCTTTCGAATCGTTTCTGTCTTTTTTCTTTTCTCTTGCGTTTGATTTCTAGTTCTATTTTATCAGGATCTTTACCTTCATTTATTAACTTTTTTCTTTTATTAATTAAACGACGTTCGTCAAAATCGGTCTCATCCAGTTTAATTTGTGCTTCTCTTTTTGTAACATGTACTTGAGTCAAAATCTTGGCA
This sequence comes from Schlechtendalia chinensis, assembly GCA_019022885.1. Taxonomy (NCBI): domain Eukaryota; kingdom Metazoa; phylum Arthropoda; class Insecta; order Hemiptera; family Aphididae; genus Schlechtendalia; species Schlechtendalia chinensis. The sequence goes on along the minus strand of CM032340.1, from coordinate 18,562,870 downwards.
ACATGTAATCCTAAAAAAAATATAATAATTATTATTGATTGTACTAATTGTACTTTTGCTAAATGTTTTAAATAAAATCCAAATAAAGAAAAGACACCTAATTCAAGTATAAAATTATATTATTGAAAATTGTAGTGTTAAATGTTTACTTGTATTTAAAACAGATATTTACAATTATAAAAATCTAGAACATCTAAATCAAAGCTAATAGATTTTGAATATGTATTTGAAAAACAAATGTAAAGCATACCTGAAACATCATATTCTTTTAGTCTAATATTAATTTTTTTTTCAATTGCTTGAACTAATTTCACATCATGTTGGGTAACAATAGATATCGCACGACCTTGTTTTCCTGCTCTTGCAGTTCTTCCAACTCTATGAACATAATCAGTAGCATTGTTTGGAATGATATGATTAATTACCAATGATACTGCAGGGATATCAAGGCCACGACTAGCGACATCAGTAGCAATTAAAATATTGGAAAAATGAGACTTAAACTTAGCTAAGCTAGCCAATCTTTGGCGTTGAGTTATCATTGCATGGAGTGCTACTGTATCAAATCCAACTTCATTTAAAGTCATATGTAATAACTGGCAGTTTCTAAATAATAGTAAACAAAAGAAATATATTAATAAATAAATATAATTATAAAATAAGAATTTGGATGTTGGAGATCAAGTTAAGTAGAAGTTGAGGCCAACTCATAATAATCGAGACAGAAGATGAAGAAAAGGAAGTTTTTTAAAAAAAATGTATAAGTCATATTTCATAGCCTAACACTATTATAATTATTTTCAATTCATTTTTTGACTTTAATCACAATTATCAATTTTAAATTCTCAAATTTATCATCTCATTTATAAAATCATAAATGACAATACTAACTCAAAGTTTGACCTTATTATAGTACGAAATTCTAAAAAACCTATATTTTACTGCTATTCAAATTACAACCGTAAAATGTAAATATATTAAATTTCTGGAATTTTAAATCAAAATTTTTTTTTACACCAAATTCTAAACTAACAAACACTTTTTATAGTATCATTCTAAAGTAAAACTTAAATATTATGTTTCTATTTATTTGAAAATAATATTAAATTATAATTTTCTACTTACTTGCATGTATCAGTAAATATCATAATTAATCCTTTTTCGTCTTTTTCACGGAAATATCTAACAATTTCTACTAAATATCCATCCTTTACATTATATGGACAAAGAACATAAAATTGTTCCAGTTCATCTACTGTTTTTACTTCTGCAGTTGACTCAAATACAAATGTCTAAAACAAATTAAATTAAAACTAATATAGAGAATAATATAGTTTATACAATACATCTTATACAATTTTTTTATATGAATTTATACTATATGTAAAATCAATGTCTAGATTTAAGATATATGACAATGACAAACTGACCAAAATGGTTATTCAAATAGAGTAATAATAGTAAGAAAAATATTAGTTTTAGTTTTGAAAATATTATTAAAATATAATGGATTTACAATATTTAATTACTAATAATAGTATTGAATTAACTTACATTTTTTTTTGTTATCATTCTAACTTTTTCCAAAGTATCATTCATAGTAGCACTAAACAATAAAGTTTGACGTTCTTTTGGAAGAGCATTAAAAATGGTTTCTATCTGTTTATCAAATCGACCACCTAATAACCTATCTGCTTCATCTAGCACTAGAAATTTGATAGATTTCAGTGAAAATGTGTCACAGCTTTCCAAATGATCTGCAAGCCTATATGAGTAATAAAATTTGTATCCAGAATATCATATATATATATATGAATAAATATTCATATATATATATATATATATATATGAATAAATATGTATGCTGTTATCTGCAATTACCTTCCAGGTGTTGAAACAACAATATGAGGTTTATTTGCTAATTCTCGTGCTTGAACTATCATTTCCATTCCACCTGTAACTATACAATATTTAAGGTTCTTGGATTTCCCAATTATAGCAAATTGATCTGCAATCTATATAAATGGATAAACAATTAATTAAATATAATGTGTTTATATTAAATGTAAATAAAATAAATTTACTTGATAAGCTAATTCTCTGGTAGGTGTGAGTATAAGTGCAAATATTCCATAAGGGTCTTCCCAGAGTTTTTGAAGAATGGGTAAAGCGAAAGCTAACGTTTTACCGCTCCCAGTTTTAGCACAACCAATGCAATCAATTCCGTCCAAAATTTTTGGTATGCAATTTCTTTGAATTTCTGTCGGTGATTTTACACCTAACAATTTTAAAAGAAAAAAATGTATATAATAAAATTCATTATTAACTTGTGTAATCACAGCATATATGATACATTATTATCATATAATCTGCAGTATAGTAATATATATTTTACATTGTTACATACCAAGCGCTTCAAGCTGATCACATAAGTAGTTTGACAGTAGTAAACTTTTAAAAGACATTATTATTCATTAGAAAATAATAATAAATTTAAAAGCACATGCACCATAGACATATAAAGATGTGGACTGCCTGTTCCCTATATCTTGCTGTATATTTTCAAATATCAACATGTAGTGAGAGAGACAGACTATATCTACACCTCTCATGGAAGATGATATGCCTTGATCATGGATATAACGATAGTTTTATTAAATCATAGACATTTTTAATATGATTTGATTCTATTTTTAAATTATTGTACATACTAAATCTAGACATACCAGTATACAACAAATATTTATGATACATATTACATAATAACATTCTTTACTCTTAAAATTAATAACTATAACTATACAGTATACGACATATTCTTCATCTTTACATATCATTTTATTTTTTAATAATATAAATATAATATAATAATTTATTGATTTCTATAATGTATTTGTTTTGTAAAAAATGGCCTAATTCCAATTTTTGGCTCACTATTCTCTTTGTTAAAGTGGTGTAATCTTATTGTGAGATATGTTTTTAAAATTAAATTTACAATTTGTAGAAGATGATTATTTAATGGTGACTGGTTTACAATATGATCCAATATGCCATTGAATAATTAGTATTAGCATTGATTATAAACATTATATATAATCGTTAATATAACTTTATAAGTTATTTTATTTTTTTTAAATTCATGACTATTACTGTTTATTAATTTATTAATGATTAATTAATAATCAATTAATTGTCTTCTAAAATTCAAATGTAGGTGTATGTACAAATTAAGGAATCATGATTTAAATTTTTTATAATTATAATTTATCTTTAAAGTACTGTCAATGAAAGTCCCTTCTTTCAAGTCACCCAGGCTTATGAACGCAATTGTAAATCGATTTACTTAGTGTACAAAATTTATTATAGATGGTAAATATATATATTTTTAAATAATAAAAAAAAATATAATTTGTTATATATAATATAGTAAACGGCTTTTATTAATATGTATACATAAATAATTTAAAATACATAATTATTTGTTTTATGTTCATTTTGGTTCTGATCATTGGGAAACATAAAGAATTGATAGAATAAAAAATAAAAACTATTTGCAATTTTAACGTTATTTTAAACACATCATTAAAGACATTACCAAATGCTATTGAATCACTTAGATCAAATATCACTGACCAAGAAATGATAATAGATGAAATTAGATGAATCTAATCTGTGGTAATAGGAATAAACGTCCAGTTTGCCACTGTTTATGTTTACCTTACTAACTTATAGATTACTCGAATGGATCATTTATCAAAACCATTTTTGCCAACAAACGAAAAATACATCAATGGTTTTAATGATAAGAATTTATGTTTATCTGCATTCCGCAATTTGCATAGCACGTGCAACAAAACCAGATACGTAATTTTGAATGTAATAATTGTGTTTTCTTTATTTGATTTCCACGTTTTGTTACATTCATCATGGAATCTAATATTAATTTTCACCAAATGAACATTGATGATCGTATTCTAAAAGTGAGCATTATATTCTCTAAATTGTATTAAAAATTAAAATAATTATTTTGTTCTTTAAAATGTATTTATCACTAGGCAATAGCCAACAATGGATGGACTGAACCTACTTTAGTTCAAGAACGTGCTATTCCGCTTTTATTAGAAGGCAAAGATATGTTGGTAAGGGCAAGAACAGGATCTGGAAAAACTGCAGCATTTGTTATACCAGTTATACAGAAAATATTAGAATTCAAAGAAGTAAGGAAATAATTAACATTGCAATGCCAAATATTAAAATTTTTTCATTTTGTAGATGAATTCTGATAATTATCACTATATACAAGCATTAATCTTAGCACCAAGTAAAGAACTATGTAACCAGATTTCTAAAAATATATTTGAATTAATCATAAAATGTTCAAGAGCTGTGAAATGTGTAGATATATCTGCTCAAGTTAGTATTTTTATAATAATATATGGAATATATTTAGTTAATAATCATAAATTTTTAAATAATATCATTACAAAATATTTAGATTATATAAATATTAATTTTATAAGAAAATTTTCTATAGATTGATATGAAGGAACAAAAGCCTTTACTAAATACATCTCCAGATATTATTGTTGCAACTCCAGCTAGAGCTTTACTCCATTTACAAGCTAAAAATATTTCATTGAATAAACTTCAAACAATAGTGGTTGATGAAGCAGATTTGGTATTTTCATTTGGATTTGAAGAAGAAATTAAAGAAGTCATGAAGTGAGTCTAAAAAAGTACAAATATTTATACTACAGACACAGTACATCAATGATCTAAATTTTGAACAACTTAAAATTTTTTAAATTCAAAAAACGTTATGTGTCCATATGGATGTTTTTAGTTTTAATTTATGACGGTTATTCTAAATGTTTTAATTAAATATAATCCTTACTTATATTGTAGATTTTTGCCAAAAACGTATCAAGCCGTTCTGGCTAGTGCAACACTATCAGAAGATGTTTTAGAATTGAAAAAAATACTTTTACGAAATGCTGTTATATTAAAATTACAAGAACCTGATTTAGCTCCATTATCCCAATTATCGCATTATAAGTTGAATGCTGAAGAAGAGGATAAAGCAGTTATTTTATACTGTTGTTTTAAGCTAAAACTTGTTAAAGGAAAAATTATAGTATTTGTTAATACTGTAGACAAATGTTATAAGTAAGCACAGTTATTTTTAATTTAAAATTTCTAATTTTAATATTTTGTTTTATTTAGGTTAAAATTATTTTTGGAACAATTTGGTATTTTTACTTGTGTTTTAAACTCTGAACTCCCAGCCAATTGTCGTTATCACACAATTTCTCAGTTTAATGAAAATATTTATGATATAATAATAGCTTCAGATGAAAAATTTTTAGATGGAGAACACGAAGTTTTTTCAAATATAACAAGGTTAGTTATAATTTGGCTACTAAAAATACAACCTACTAATTTACTGAAAAAATATATTTTAAATTTCATAGTAGTAAACGCAAACATGATAAAGAATTTAGTATATCAAGAGGAATTGACTTTCAATTTGTATCAGTTGTCATTAACTTTGATTTTCCATTAGATATTTATTCATACATACACAGAGTTGGACGTACAGCTCGAGGAAAAAATAAAGTAAAAAAATGCTTTTTGATATTTAGATTTTAATTTGTTGTAATTTAAAATTTTTTTTTTATAGGGTACTGCCATATCATTTTTAAAAATTAAAGAACAGCATTTATTAAAAGACGTTGAAGATTACATCAAAACAGGAATTTCAGAACAAAATGACATTTTCCAAACTTTTAATTTTAAGTTGGAAGAAGTTGAAGGATTTAGATATCGAGCTAAAGATGCTTGGCGTGCTGTTACCAAAATAGCTGTCAGAGAAGCAAGGCTAAAAGAAATTAAGTTTGAAATGTTAAATTCAAAAAAATTAAAAGTAAAACCATTTATTACATAATAGTGTCCTAATGTTTATAATTTTTATTTTTTTAATTTTTTTTAGCGATATTTTCAAGATAATCCACGAGATTTGATGTCTTTAAGACATGATAAAGCTTTGCATACAGTGAAACTACAAGATCACATGTCTGATGTACCTGATTACATGGTGCCAACATCATTAAAAGAATACATACAAGACCAAAAAGAAGAAAGTAATAACGAAACTAAAAAGAAAGATAAAGAATATTATAAGAAAAAGCAAGTGGGATATAAAAAATATCAATTAAAAAAAAAAAACCCTCTTATTGGAATGGAATATACTGGATTAAAGAAAACTTGAAATTGAATATTTGATAAACAATTATTTGATTAACCTTTCTCTTAATAATTGTATGTTGATTTTTATTTAATTAAGTGTTACTAATAAAAAACCAACAATATTTATTTTATGTATTCTTGTGAAGTTAATCTATTTTAATGTACATCTATTTTGATTTCATAGTATGTTTAGAAAAATGTAAATTTTAACTTCTGATGCATATATTTTTAAAGTGCTTTTACTAAAATGTTTTATAAGAAAATGTTAAGTTGAATCATTCTCAAAATTGATTATACTATATAAAAGTTAATTTAAATTGTATTTATTTTTCAAATATTAAATCCAAACAAATTATAAAAAATTTAATAAAATTTTGTATTCACATGTTTTCAATAAGTATATATTATACATTAAGTATAATGTATTTAATTGTAATTCATAAACTTTTTATGACAATCTATTGTCAACTTCAAATAAAATTTAAATTAAATTAAATTAAATACAATTATGTTTCTATATTTAAATATATCTTCTTCTCCTTCGCCTTTATCCCAGCTATTTGGCTTGTGTCCTAATTTCCACTTGACTTGATCTATATTTAAATATATAATAAATAAATAATAATAAACTAATAAGTATTAAAACTTAATTAATATTCAAAACCAATCATATTTTTTTTTTTACAATTTTTAAGAAAATAATATCCAAACCTACAACAATAAATATATTTAGAATTTCATTACATCAAAGATTCATCTATATCATTAGATATTGTCATGTGTGCGGAATTCTATTATCATATAACTAGGACCCTGAACATAATATCTAAAAAACATGAAAAATACACAAAAAAAATGTAAAAAATGACAAAAATATTAAAGAATAACGAGAAAAATTTACTATAAAAATTTATTGAAAATGTTAAAAATACAGGAAAATATAGTTTTCTAATCATTAAATGTGTTATATTGGACAACTAAAGTATACATAATATTTTCAAATAAAAAAGATCAGCGATTGCCAGATAAAAGAGTTTTAAATGCAGAACAATTCTTTCGACTTCCACAGATGCGATTGGCGTATATTTAAAATTAGTGATGTCATCTTCGTTCATATCCTCTGGCAAGCCATCTTTTGACACTTCTTATCCTTCCAATATTTTTTAAATTATTTTAATTGTTTTATATTCCCCACTTTTTTTTTTGTAAAACAGCTGACAATTTATTTTGAATGTCACGTCTAAAAATATTACGAGTTAGTTGAATATTATTTTTCTCTTCCTTTACACAAACTGAAATAATTCCTATTAGAAAACACAAATAAAACATTATGGGCTTGCGAATAAGATAATATGAATCGATTAGGGCTTGCAGACGCGGCAGTCGCGTCTCTGTACTAAATATAGACGTATATTCCGTATACATTATTTAATACCCGAGTTAAACATATCTTATCTTTTCATTCAAAATGTCCGTCGATTTGAATATTATATATATATTTTAATTTGAATTAAATAAATTAAATTATTACAACAGATTAAATAAATACAACAGGTTTATGTAGAACTATAGCTCAGACTATAAATATTTAAACAAAAACAATGCAAATATACATACAGAAAGTAAAAAATGTATAAAATGCACTAAAATAGCTAAAATAGCTAAAAATGACCTATAAGTAAAGAACTACTGGAAAAATACAAAAAATGAAAAATAAAATTTATACCATTAAATTCGGCGTGACAAGTTAAATTTTAATAAAGACGAGCCTTGAATATAAGCATTAGAAAAAAAGATGCAAGTGCATCACGTTCCGGGCCCTACATATAACCATTGATTATAGAACACAATTTATTCTATAATCAATGATATAACTAATAAAACTGACCTGTTTTATTTATAAACATTGGTTAGACATATACCTTTTACTATTGATTATGAAATAATGTAATCTATAATCTATGCTTATATTAAGATCTATGGCCATTGAACTCTATGAAAATCATATCATCTTATCATAGAGTTCAATAGTTTAGACCACAAAGTAAATGTCAAATGAAATGTATGTACAACTTCTTTGTGATTAACATTTGACATTTTTTATCAATGCTAATATCACGCATTGTAATCTATGCTTAATCAGAGAAAATTATTTGTACGATTTATGTCTATACTATATTATTATTCGTTTAGATTATAATAAATAATATTCCAGGACTAAGATTTAAAGCATTACAATTTAATAGTATTCGTATTTATGTCATTAAGTTTAAAATAATTTGTTAGCTGTTTGTGTTAAGGAATTTCTTTTACAAATAGTAATTTTATTGAATTATTACATAAAATCTATTTTTTTTAAACTTTTTAATAAATTAAAAGTAAATACATTGATATGGTACTTTTTAAATTAGTCTGTTTGTTGTGTATAGTTAGTGCTCTATGCATTTCAGTAAGTTATCAATCCATTTTAATAGTAAATTGACTTCTTAATTTAATTTCTATTTCTAGGATTCAAGTTATGATTCAATATCTGATATTTATTTAGAACACGAATTAATTCCTGATGCTGGCTTTAGTAAACGCAGTTCTATTAGCGTTAACTTGGAATCTAGGAATGATGTTATATCTGAAATTACTATTAATGATTTAGACTTGCAATTATTAAAGGTAAATATTGAGCAAACCAAATCATTAATCAACACAATTACAAATAATTATATTTATTACAGGAATTAGCATTTAATAACGAACTGTATAGATTAAAAGTAACAGTGAAAACATTGTCCGGCAAAGAAACTAGTTTTCTGACTTTCACTAGAGCATGTCTTATAGTTGGATCTAAGTTAAATGATATTTTGACATTACACTTGGATCATTTAGACTCTCCCTTTGCAGTTAACTTAGCTACAACATCTAGCAACTGTAACAGTTTAAATGAATTGTATACAAACAAATTGACGACAACTGTATTTTTCAGAAGACCAGAAAACAGTCCAATGTGTGTATTGATATTTTATTTACATTTTTTCGTATAATATAGTATTACATAGTATTCTACTTACAAATATTTGATCTTTATAGACCTGATACTGCAACTTATATCCAAAAGATTGAACGAGAGCGAGAAGCAAGAGAAAAAGGAAAATCAAATAATAGTAAATCAATGCTTGGAAATATGTAAGTTAACGTTTTGAGTTATATTATGTAATATTGAATTTCTTTTTACAAATTTCAATTTTGAATATGCATTTAATATCCAATATTTATTTTTATCATAAGTATTTAATAACTTTCTAATTAGTAAATGATTAAATAATTATTTTAACCACATTTTAAATAAATTCATTATGAACTACATTATTATAGAATATAGTATAATACTATTGTGTTTAAAAAATTTATATTTACATTTACTAATTTAAAAAAGTTGAAAAAATAAATTATTGATAGGTACATTAATAGTTAGCATATCCTTTAAAATATATTTCTATATTTTAATACTTACTAATTAAATAATTGTTTTAGTGGATGTATATATTACCATTAGTCATATTTATGATGATCGCTGGTGCATCAAATCCAGAAGCAAGACAATAAATGTAAAATAACTTTTTTTTAAGGTTTGTATTTACTATATTCTACAATAGATAAATAGGTATGGTATTTTTTTAAAGCCTGTATACATATGTATATTAATATTTATAACATTAATTATTAAATATTATTACACAAAATTTGAAGAATAAATGAGAACTATGAAATATTTATATTGTTCGTTTTTGAGATACAACCAGGTCCACTATTATGTTGAAAAACACATTGTCCATTGATCCATGTTGACTGAACGTTCAATTTACTACCCAATAATACAAAATCAGCATCAGCTCCATAATTAAGTGTACCTTTAAAATGTTGTATCCCTAATACTTTTGCTGGATGTACGGTTACTGTTTCAATTGCTTCCGCAACGCTACAATCTTTGAAGATAATTTTCTTTTGTTAAAACTATTATATATGAATAAAAATTATTTAAACTCACTTGTTGAATTAATGAAGTATCTCATACACTCATCTAAAGAAGTTACACTTCCACATAATGTATTTGTGTTCGCAATGTACGCTTTTGAATTCTTTACTTCAATCTGTTTGTCGCCTAAATAATGAATTCCATCTGGTAGCCCTATAGCTGATAATGCATCTGTGACCAATACGAGTCCTTTTGGATTGACTTTATGTGCAATTTTCAAGGCAGCTGGATGGGTGTGAGTACCATCAGCTATAATACCAAAATATATTGGCTTTTCATCACTAGGCGGACAAGCTATTAATCCAAACAACCCAGGATCTCTGTGATGAAACTACGAATACAATTGGTTTAGTGTACTAATTGTCATAAAATCAAATATACATACAGGAAGCATTGCGTTAAATAAATGCGTAATAAACGTAGCTCCATTTTGTACAGCTTGTATACTGGTATCCATATCTGATGATGTGTGTCCTAATGATACTATGATTCCATTATTAGATAATTGTTTGATTACCTCCATCGAACCATCAAGTTCAGGAGCTAGAGTGATAATTTCTATATTATCCAAACTGCCATAAAAGTCTACGATATTAGTATTTTGTAAGGTTTTTATATTAGATGTGTTATGTGCACCAGGCTTTAAACTACTAATGAACGGGCCTTCAACATGTGCCCCCAAAATCGCAGCTCCTTGTTCATTACCATTACAACGTTTCAACTTTGGTAAAATCTAATAAAACATTTTTAAATATTAATATTTTGTTTATTATTAGGAAATATATTCTTACTATAATTTAGAACTATAATTTTAAAAAATGTTTTAAGTGAAGTAGCAAAGGTGTATTACTTAATAATTTCAGTATGAATATATAATTATATGAATAATACACTTTTGTGTTCCATATAAAATGACTATCTATTATGAATGTGTTAAAGCTTTCATGGATTGTTGATTTTCTAACATTGTTTTCAGATGTATCCATGTGTGTAGTTTTGGGCTGACGTTTTGGACTCATTTCAGAGTCCATCTTCAGAGCGTAATTACTTGGTTGAGTGTTGTAACTCAATATATATATGTAACTCATATATATATATATACATATATACTATATAGTTACAACACTCAACCAAGTAATTACGCTCTGAAGATGGACTCTGAAATGAGTCCGAAACGTCAGCCCAAAACTACACACGTGGATACATCTCAAAACAATGTCAGGAAGACTATCTATTATGTATGCATCACATTGAAAAAACTACTATGTACACATATTACTTTACAGTTGTATAATCTTAAATATAAATATATTACATAAACTAATAGAAATGATTGCTAATCCCTTCACTTAAAAATATATGTATAAATTAAAAATTAATTTAATACTTTATGGTAATTTGATCTGATAGTCGAAACTATTGTAGGACAAAACCCAGTAACACCGAATTGTAACAATCCTTTTCTAACAATGTCAAGTCCTTCTCCGCTATCATGAGTAAAATCAATCCCAAAAGCTCCTACACAAAAATTGAATATTAATATTTCATTTTTGCACACTATCTATTCAACAAAGTAAATTATATTACATTGGATTTCTGTTATATCTAATATAAATACATATAAAGAGAAATAAATAAATGTATTAAAAATTAATCTAAATACACATTTTTCATAATTCTTCAATAGTTCATTTATATAATTATATGATTCTGTAAATTCATATAGTTTATACCAATATTTTGATTTTGAATAAATAAACAAAATATAATCTTTTTAATGAATAAGTTGAATGAATGTACAAGTTATTTTAGAAATGAAAATTCATTCAAAATATGTTAATATTAAACTTTACATAATTTAAGAAGCTATTGATTCAATTTTTTTGATAGCATTGCTCACAAATATTTGTAGAGGTAACATTATACAACTATTGATAGAATATTAAATTTTAAAGAGATCATATTTGGTATTTTACAATGTTATATAGATTTAAAATATAAGAATTACATATATTAAAATAAGTTCAAAGTCAAATTATTTCCAATCTCCTAGTTGCCGTATTCTGTGATTTTTTTCACACTAATTTTTATTTTTTTATCCAGCTTGATAAAATTAGACTGAATTATAAAATATTCTAAAAACGTAACAAGTGTTATTTTACCAAAACAAATGAGATAATTTAAATTATTGTTTAAGTTTGAGCTTAGTATATTATTGACAAATGTTAAAATCAACTGTTTATTACAATTTGCCATCTGGTATCATAAATACATGTAACAAATAAATATGGTGATCACCTTGATATCATTAATTAAATAGAATGTTTAAATTAGGTTAGTATATAACAGCATAGATAAAATAATTAATGTTTGATTATGGTTACTACAAAGTACAGATGTATTCCTTATACGCTTTAGACAATAAATATTTTTCATACATTTATCCAGATTAGGAACTACAATAAAATAATGGGAAATAGATACGATTTTTAATAAAAATCAAAATAGTTACCTTAAAGAAATATATTTTCATACATAAAAAAAAAATATGAATTCATTGAACCTGTGATTGAGCAAAATATATATTAATAAATTATTCATTAATTTGATAAAAAAAATCGAAAAATTATTCAAGTTGAATTATCTTTCATTCTTATTATTATTATTATTGTTATGTATATAATAAAATTGTACCAGTTCACTTAATAAGTTTACCTGTTTTATTATTGTAGAAAGATTAAAGTTAATTTTTCTAGTATGTTGTCATTATCAAATATTTATATTTATATAATATATATAAATAAAATAATTAATTCAATTTACATGTAATACTTACTTTTAAGAAATTTAAATTTGCATAACAAAAAAAATTGATGTTGATTTGAAAATAATTTACTTGTGTTAAAAGCAATGTTATATATATATATATATATATATAAAGAGATATAATAAAAATTATACAATGTTATACTGACCATTGATTTGTAAATCAAGAAATCCAGGAGATATCAAAGATCCTAGACAATCAATTTCAACATCTGGCAATTTTTTTTTATCATAAAATATAATTTCTGGGTCAGCAATTTTTCCATTCTCGACCCATAAGTCCTGTGTAAGAATTTGTCCATCCTTTAAAATATTACAATTAAAATACTTAGTGATTTTAGTCATATCGGTTAAATAATTATTAAACAACTACAACTGTAAATAATCAAAAGATAACTGAATATAATTTGTAATTTAATTGAATTCATCAATATAACTTATTAGGAATTGACAAGGTCGTTTGTTACACATACATTCATATATATAAATCATGGGTTTTTGTTATCATGTTTTTTTCTTTTAATTTCTATTATCTAATGTAAATAATTTGTTTTATTGCAACTAAAAAATAGTACATAATAATATTATACAATAGATAATATAAATAATTCGGTAAATAAAACAATTTTCTTAATTCTTCAAGAAAAAAAAAAATAACAAAAATATCACCTAATATTTTATGAATTCAGTCTTTTTGAATATTTACAACAAAATTAAATATTTATTATAAAATTAACATATGTTTATGACAAAGAAAGAATTTTATGTTTACTTTACAAAATAAATAAGTAAAAATGAACTTGTAAAATATAATTAGAATCATACAAATGATTTGTGATATTTGGTTCTTGGATCCAATTTTAATCAATAGTTTTGATAAGTTTATTTTGTAATTCAACAATTATTTCATGAAAATAATGATATTCGTATGATGCCTTATAGACATATAAAAAAACTAGCTTAAATTTTAGTGGACTCTATTAATAATTTTATAACCTAAAATTTAGAACCAAGAACCAAAAAATATAATATAAAATCAAACAATTTATTGCAATATATATTTTAAATAAGATTAACAACAAGTTTGTAAGATAACCACGGAACGTTTAAGTTTGAGCGAAAGAGAAATTAATAATATATTATAATTTCAGATTTAAAAAAAAAAAACAAAATATAACAAACAAAATTATAACTTATTGATACTAATTATTAAATATAATTATTGATACTAAATAATGAAAAAAAAAATTAATATTTTAATCATTTATATCAACACCAACAACAAGTAATAAACTATTAAATAACATGCAAGTTATATAATAATAATTTTATTATATATATAATTTCAAAACATTTGCTTATAATATATAAATTAATTTGACTAAAATGTTCACTAGATTGTTTGAAACGAGGTAAACGTCCATTACATTAAGCATACAAAAAAAAAAAAAAAATATATATATATGTATAATAAATTGTATATGATATATTCTAGAAAAAAAAATAAGAAATTTAAAATATAATATTATGAGACTATAAAACAGAACAAAAACAGCTCATACATTTTTTTTTAACTTTTTAATAAATAGGAACTAAAATTACTTTTTCTTGTTGAGGAAATAAATTAATTTTATATAGTAAAAATAAAAGAAAAAGTCAATAAAATGTCAGTGTACTTAAAAGTAAATAAATTATTTAAATCTAGAAAAAAATGCACTTCGAGCAGTCTCAAAAAATAATTAACTATATATAAATTGAAAAAAAAAACAGGAAAAATTAAGTTAACAAATACATATTTTAGGTAAAGTTTTGTTTTGGCTTAATTTTCAGAGTTATACAGTTGCGTTTAAGACGAGAACATGATGATTGTTTTTAGCCAATGTAACAATATGGCCTCCACTAGTTATTTTTAAACCACAACAGCGAGACACCTAAAACAAATTTAGTTAACTTAAAATATAAAAATGACTCAATAGATTTCTTAAGAAGTATATTATTTATTAAAAGTTAAAACACTAACTGCATTATTGCAGTCCTATTACAAACCACTTTTAGTGTACTTTTGGATTAGTTACTTATAAGTTATAGATTAAGAAATTTATAATTTAATTTGAGTATTATTTAAAGTTTCGTTCAGTCATTTTACAGAAGTATTTTTTTCTTCATTTTTTTGAATAAAATTAATTTGGAATTAAAACTGAAATATGAACAATTTCCAATTTGTATATATCTCATAAAAATAATATTGTGATACAGTAAAAGAAATATTATTTAAAGTATATTTGGTATTTGTTGATTAGTACCAAGGCAATAAGATTTTTTTATAGTTTTAATTTATATAATAAATACATGATGTAAATAAATTAAAAAATAAACTTTTCAGTAGCACACTTTATTAATAAACAAAGAATTATATAAATTAAATAGTATTATATATCAATTTAATGTGTGTTATTATAATTATAGTTTTATGATTGAAATGACATAAATATTTATATTTTTTATAAGTAATATATTATTTTTCTTTTATATATTCTTAAAAAATTCCTTAATGAAGGATATTGGTCAGATCCATGCACAATTTCTGTTATATTATTATATAGGTTTTATAATTTATGTAGAGGAATTTACTCAAACTGTCATTCAATAAAAATGTATTAATATTTTTAAAGCTGATGTGTATGTCAACAAACTATATTTCAATAGGCTAGTAAATCGTCTAGGAATTAGATACACATATGTTTATAATAATTATAATTTGCTATAATCAGTTTTTATTTATTATTAATTCTGAAATTAACACAAATCATAGACAATGAACTCTACATTAAAATGTATAGTTAGTTTTAGTTTTGGTTATTTTTAGCTTAGGATATTTGTTGTTTCTTATAGTTTTCCCAAAACAAGACAATTATATATATATATTTGTAAATTAGTATTTAATATTATCATCACAGGTGTATTTATATATGATCTTGTGTATAAGAATATAACATAATAATTACATATAAATGTCTATATACACATTTATTATTGTATTATGAATATTAAATTTTATAAGACACTTTTCTACTTGCTCATGGCTATATATTAGACAATTTTATTTTGATATATTATAAATATAACATGAATGTATACTATACAATTATAAATGTACCAAAAGGTACTGAAAAAAGTACTGAGGATCTAAAAAAAAACTTGTAAAAACTAATAACAAAAATTTAATACAATTTTATGAATCAGTTGATTGATTACAAATTGTACTTCTGATGCCATCGAAGCGTAAAAGCGTCATGGCATAATCATTGAAGTATAACTGCAGAAATAATGGGTGGCGTTGAAAGTGTTAAGTAATAATTTATACATAACTATTTTTACATCAATATCCAGGACAATAGTTTTAACTTTATGGTTTTAAATGAATTATGTAATAAGTTTAAAACTTACTTTAATATAAGGACACTCTAAATCTGTTAAATGAGTGCCATCATGAGAAAAAATTGCGACATGAAAACGATTTCCATGAGAATCTCCCACTAATATTTCTCCATTTTCTGATATATCTATGCCATTTGGAAAACTAGTAATGTATTCACCACCAATACGTCGTAAACATACACCTTCATCATTAAATACTACAATTGAGTGTCCTTTAAAATCACATACATAATAATCCTCGTCTAAAAAGTAAATAAAAATAACTTAATTTTAATGATTTAAATTTTTTTATCAACTACATACCTCTAACAATTATGTCTGATGGTTCTTCCATATATGAAGCACAATCAAACCACTTCATAATGCCGTTATCTTCATTTACATTTAAAACAAATACTGTTGGGTGTACACTATCAACCAGTGCAAGATGCCCATTTGCAGTTACAGCAACTCCAGCAACAATTTCAATAAACTGAACTTGAATTTTTTTTGTAAACTTGCCTGTGGGATATTCAAATATCTGAACTCTAGAACGTTCAGAACCACGATCACAAACAACTATTTGATTATGATTCAAGAACACAACTTTCCTAGGATAGAATAAGTATCCATCATCCTTCCCTTCTTTACCAAATTCAGTCTTATAAGTACCATCCTTCTCGAAAACCTAAAGTTAATTTATTTTGAATAACAATATAAAATAGCAATTTTTTTTTTCAAAAAAATTACTTGAATACGATGATTATGGGTATCAGCAACAACAATGTCCTCTATAGGACTTAGACAAAAGCCATGAGGTGAATGGAACTGTCCAAGGCCATTTCCCATTTGACCAAATTTTGCCACTATGTCCATGGTAGGTCTACTAGAATGACGTTTAGGTCGAGTTGGTGGAGCTCTTCTTTCTTTGCTGTACCAATTTGAATTAGTAGCCACACCATAAATATCTACATTATACAATATATAAAATTATAAATACATTAAATTGATTAGTTCAACTTAATAATTACCCGGAGACAAAGTAGTTGTAGGAGAACTCATTGAAGAAACACTACTCATAGAAAATGGATCAAGGCCAGATTGATTCAATGCTAATGGACTCATCAAACTTTGAAGCATATCTAAATCATATTATTAAAATAATAAAAAAATAATAATTTTTTAAGAATCAAAATAAATAGCTTACTATTATTATTATTATTGATGTTCATATTATCAAGTTTAGCAAGTGCTTGCAAATTATTTAAAGCAAAACTACCATCCAAACTAGTAGGTGAATTCAATAAATCACCCAGAGAATCAGATGATGACATAGTTTGTAGCATAGAATTATCTTCTACATTTAATGAACACAAACGAGCCAGGTTTAAATCAAATATCTGTGATTCAGCCATTGGTGTCAACATAGGCGATAGAAATACACGGTCAGTTAAAAAGTTGGTTCTTGGAGTAGGTGGGGAGATAGGTCCAACAGCAGCATTAATTTTTTGTTCTGTTTCAATCTGACCAAAATATTTCTATTAAAAATAAAAAATAAAATTTAAAAAAAATTAAATATTATAATTAATTAATTACTTACTCTGCATTGATTTTCAAAACCATTAATATCAGGAGTATACATAAGTTTAGTATCTACATTTACATCAGGTATTTGACTGAATAACTGCAGCATCTGAGTGAAAATTAATTTTTTCAATGCCATAATTTCAGATTCACTTCCATTTTCTAAAAGACGAGCAGCAAATTGTTGCACTCCACCAATATTATCAGTAATTTTCTTCACCCTTAAAATTAAAAATTAAGTAATAAGTAAAAATTTAAATAATTGAATTAGAAATTTGTTTTATACTCTTCAAATTTATCCATAATTTTTAACTCTTGTTGTTTTTGGGCAGATTTTAATTGTACTAATACTTCATTTTTACAAGTATCCAATAAAGCTTTAAAGCTCTAAAAAAAAAAAAAAATTAATAACAATAAACTTTAAGAACATTAAAAAAATTATTTATAGATTATATTTACATGAAAGGTTTCTTCCACATTAGATTTTACAGTATCATGAGAAGTTTGTAAATTGTCCAATGCTTTTTCTAAAGTAACTGGTAAAGTTGAAACATTTTTCATAACATTTTTGCTTTCACGAACTAAATACTCTAATTCAGTTCCATATTTTTTGTAAGCATTTGAAAGGCTATCATAAGCATGTTGACATGTCCTCGGACTAGATATATTGAGGCACTTAGTACAAGCTAATTCCTGTTTATATAATATAAGTATAGTTATCATGTATGATTTATAGTTTATATATTAATACTTACATTACATATGTTGCAATAATACACCATTTGTTCATTGTTGTGTTTTTCACACAATACCATTTTATGAAGAGCTGTTTTATCTTGTGCATTTTGAATTATTTCTTCAATGGATACCATATAATGATACTGCCCAGGTGTAACAAGCATCTAAAACATATTTAATTAAATTGAAATAAAAAATACCTATATAATTAAATATATACAATAATAAAAATACAATTTATTAAACAATACCTTGTGCATACTTTCACAACTAGAACACAAAAAGTTGCAACAAGTAATACATTTATGAGTTGCTTCTTTATTATCTCTACAAGATTTGCAAACTAGTTTATGAGTTTTCAACATTTCGACTTCCAGAATATCTCTGGTCACATAATCTTGGGGTAATGTCAGGGTTCCACGATTTAATTGAGTCTAAATATAAAATTTTAATATCCAATAAAAAATGTTATCCCCATTATAGTTTAAATAAAAACACTTACAGTTGTAGGCTGGCTGCATGTAGGGCATATTATATTAAGAACACTAAACATTGAGTTAACATTTACGAGTTGTAAAATACATTTCTCACAAAATACATGCAGACAGTTAAGGACTCTTGGACACATGTACTGATTTCTATAATAAATAACATTTCATTTTAATAGAAAAAATAAAATAAAAAATGTAAAACAATCTTACTTGCAAATACTACAAGTGTTAACCTCCAAGGTGGTTTCATCTTCAATCAAAAAGTCATTACATGAGTCTAATGAAGAAGTGTCCATATTTATTAGTTATTTTTCTTTTTTAAGATCAGATACTGGTATATTATGTATTAATTTATGTAATTAATGGAGTTTAAATTTTATGTTCTAAAAATAATTAAAAACATTGTTAATGATTATAATTTTAACACTTCAATAGTAATATTAATTTAAACTATTAAATTATATAGAAACATAATCTACAAACAAATATTATATAGATACTCAACAATATTAACCTTATTTGTCTATACATATATATTTCAAATGGGTATTTATAAATTCATTTTAATTATTTGTTATGGAAAAATAAATATATAAAAATAAAACATATTAGTAAAGTATAAATTCTAGTAAATTTGAACCTATTTCTAAATTAATTTATAGTCTGTAAATAATAATAATGTTAATAAATAATACAAATACTAAAACAAATTTAGAAGTGATCATTAATTAACATATTTATATGATCTTGGCCAAATAGAGAATACCATATCTTGGATCTTAACAAGTATTTTAAGTATATATTTAATTCGATATATATTATTAAAATTAATCGAGGCAAATCTTAATTTAATTACTAATCTAACCTAAGTTATACTTACTACAACAGATCCAACAAAAATTCTAAATGAATTATCAAAAATTTGAATTGTATTCAAAATGTTAAAAAAAATTTAAATATATTTTTTTCAACAGTTTTAAACTATTATATATTAAACATTAATATGTTCAGCAGAGATTGTACCTTTCATATATTAGGGGAATCGAAGATGGTTATGATTTGGAGATAATATTTATAAAGAATGTAATGCTAAATACTAAATGCACATAAAGTAGTAATGATTATTAAATGTTATAATCAATGAAAAATGATATGAAAATGAGCTAACTTAAACGAATGTATCTAACAAGAATCAAAAACTAATATTTTTGCGGTTAGAACAGAAAAAGGAGGAAAGTTAAGAAAATGTAACCAAGAATATTTATTAAAGGTACTCATAGAAAATATATATTTTTATTTTAGATGCCTCCATGAAAAAAAATATACATTTAAAGAATGTACAGGTACACAGAAATTATAAAGTTAGATATGTGTTAGTATTATAGAATTAAAATAAAAATTATAGAATTTTAAGAGGATGTCATACCAGAATTTGATGTATTCGCCATCTAACAGACATATATGCATATAGAAATCTGAAACTAGTATTTTAGTTAAATTGAAAATTCTCAACACTTTTAACCAAATTAAAAAAAAATCCAAGATAATATTATCTTATTATTATATTTTATATGTATAAACATGTATTAATAAAGAAGTTATGGCAATCTAAAAATATAAATAATGAAGGAAGATTTTAAAGTTGTTTATTGTTGTCAAATAATATTTATCTAAAAGTGTGACATTATACCAAATATATTTTTCTTTTTAAATTTAGTAATACATTTTTTAATTCTAAATTTAGCCCATATACCACAGTTAAAATCATTTGCATAGTATAATTTTGTTTGTTGTCCATTAGATTACTAAAGATAACAAATGTTATTATGACCTATTATTTAATAACAGGCATAATATAAAAAAAAACAAGAAGTCATGTCTCCAATGCTTTTAAACTATGGATTAGAGGTGATGTCTAGTGAAGTTTAAATAACGTACAGGACTGAAATAATAAGAATATTAAACAATTTCTTAATTACAAACGATTTAACTAATATTATTTACCTAACTAAATTTTTATATGATTACAAATATGACCTATAATTTATTCTTATTATATTTACAACTTTTCAGTTGTCTATATTATCAAGCGCATATTAAATCATTTAAATGGAAAAATTATATTACTAACAATAATTTAATGACTTGTATAGATTTAGTGTAAATATTATATTAAAACCCAAAAATAAAACATTTATAAAGAACAAGCTACCCAGGATATGTATTTTATTACACATTAATTAGGTAGGTTTAATTGAGATATTTATATTATAATTTGATGCCTAAATAACAATAATATAGTAATATTAAAAATTAACTAGATTAAAAACGATTTATCCAAAGAATTAATACTCTACAAATATCGTATTACGAAATATGTAGTGTTACCCATAACACGGACAACAATGAAAATTAAACCTTATCACATTTTACGCAATGTACAATTTTTGGACAACAAATTTTTGAACTCCTCATTTCCGCGAACACGATTACGAATCTAATTAATTAATACAATTTAATCGTATCACATATTAAATAAAGATATAATTGAAATAAAAACCTTACCAGAACGCAATGAAAATGTTGTCATACGAAAACAAAATTTGAAACAACGCAGCTGAAAAAAATGACTAGACGAAAAACGAATTACAACATGCAATTAACGGATGGCTGAGAAAGAGGTCGGGTCGACGGCCATTATCGTGGTACATTAGCAACATACCATGGTAACTATGGTAATCTAATAATTGTCTAGGATTACAAAATTTAAAATCCGTGTGAAGTAAAATGCAATTCTTTTAAAATTAGAAAATCATGAGCATATAAAACAAAATGCATTATAATTTGTAGGTTTTTATAAAGAATTATAAAAGTGAATATATTCTTTGATAAAATTGATTTGCCACGACATTCAATAATCACAGTTATGATGTATAATCGTAGTCTTAATATTTATGACGGACTAAGATACAGTTCGTGGCAAAAGAACTAAATTAAAACGGATTAAAATTAAGTGTTTTTAACATGGGCTTAGATGTTATGGTCGGAAAACTAATTATTATCGCCTGTTATCTCATTCGGCCATTTAGAGAGGACATTTTAGTTCAAATTTTTATCACTAATTTAGTGAATGCCTAAGTTTACTTATGTTGCTCTTATCTTTAATGCTACAACATTTATACACATATTTAACCTCAAAAAACAAAATCTGTTAGGTCACGCAATTATGACAGCGGATAAAATAAGTACTAAGAAGTCCTCTTTAAGCGGACACACTGAGAACGCCATGTCCAGACCTTATCTTTTAAGATCGTGGTTTTTAGATCGTGGTTATTTATCATTCTGTTGTTATTGTTACGTGATAATAATATGTTTATTGAAGACTAGATTTGTTTTCCAATTTCAACTACCAGGAATAGCATTCAACTGTATCATGAACAATTTGATATTCTGATTCAAAAAATACAAAAGTCAAAACGGATACTTTAGGAAACTGGGAACCGGGAGTGATGAAATACATATAATAATAAAGAATTAATTTAAATTTGTGATGGTATAATTTGCTTGTTTTGAACATTTAGTACAACTGAAGATCATCCTTTTTTAATATGTTTGTATTTTACGCATATATGCTCTGCGTAATTTTTGTATTTTTTAAAGTTATTTTTTAAATATTTTAACTATATAATTCAAATGTATTTGAATGTCTAGGAGTGAAGGATCAAAATTGGAGGTGCAGTGGTCTCCTGTTCACAAAAATAAATTTATTACCTGGGGACCTGACATTCGAATGTATGATGTTGTGAACTGTTCTGAAGGTTTTAGAAATAATGACATTCCAAAAGGTTACAATTTATATAAACCTAATTTTGTACATATAATATTTATTGGAGGACATTATTAAAATGTATAGGTTTGTCCTTGTCTTCTAATACAGTGGCTAATTTGTTAGCTACTAGTACAAACCACCGTTATGTAAAATGTATTGATATATATCCAAAACCAGAATCTGAAATAATGCTGGCTATTGGACATGCTAGTGGTAAAGTCACTTTTTGTACGTTTGGATTAGCAACTGTCAATAATACATTAGCTGGACTTGAACTTGGACCTAGTAAGTAAATTGACTAATATTCATAAACTATTTTTTAAAAAAAAAAATTTTTAGATTCACGTTTTGCCCGACAATGTAATGCAATATCATGGAATCCAGTTAATTATAACTTATTAGCTTGTGGTCTAGACAAACATCGTGCTGACCAATGTGTACAAATATGGGATGTAGAAAAAAGTCCATTGATTAATGCCGAATTATCACCTGGAAAACCTTTCTTTGAATATGGAACAGGAGAAACTGCTCACTCTTTAGCTTGGTTTAATTCATCTCCTCATGTTTTAGCTGTCAGTTGCAATAGTAAAAGTATTCGTTGTATCGATATCAGAGGTATATATATTTTTATTTTAGTTTTAAAATCACTATATATTTTCTTTAATTTATTAAACTTTTAGATGCAACTAAATCAACCAATACAGCACAAACTCGAGCAGTATATGGTATTGATATTGCAGTGTATAATAATAACCATATTGTTTCATATAATGACAATAGTATAGTTTTGTGGGACTCGAGGCATTTAGAAAAACCTGTTGTGACTTTAACACAAAGTAAAAATGTTCTTAAAGTTCAATGGTGCCCAACAAGGTGAAACTTTTATTTCTTAAGTCAATGTGATACTTACATTCATTGTTTTTATTTATTTAAAAGGCAACTTGCAAAATTATGTTATGCTAAACATTAATTGTATTTTTGAAAATATTTGTGAGAGCTCCAAATAGTATTTTTATAAAAAAAATTGTAATCAATATTATATACTCTTAATTTAAAATTAAATATTACAATCTTGGTTTTGTTTAGTATAATTTTGCCATGTCATTCTTTAGATTGATATAGAGAGTAGAATAATAAATAATAGTATATTAATTTATTTCTTTTCAAAATTATATAATTTTTTTAGTTAACTAAATAACAGTTATAATTAATTTCACTATTACATTTTGAATACATTTTAATTTGTTTTAGGCATAATTTGTTAGGGTCATTACAAAAGGACACTATGGCTATAAGTTTGCATGATATGCAGCAAAGTATGGAAGAAGCTGAACCTTCAGCTTTAGAAAGAACAGTACATCCTGGACAAGGCAACATACATTTAGCTTCATTTTCATGGCATCCAATTCATGAAAATAGACTATTAGCGATTTCTCAAACAGGTCATGTTTATTATGAACTCCAGACATTTGACCTCAATAATAATATTAAAATCTAATATTCATCCATCAAATATTATCATGCTATGAAACAATAATATTTCGACAAAATGAAATACCGGGTAAAATGGAATCTGACCACTTTGAAATACATTATTATCATGAATATAAGGAAAACCATTACACTTTGTAGGATTATGTCACATTTAATGTTTCGGCACAGTGAATAAGTGTATTCTTGTAATCCCGTGTTATAAAAAAAAAAAATTATATTACATTTACAAAATTATATTTAAATTAATTCATATCTTACAAAAGTATTGTAATGTTAACAACATGAAAATGTAATTTTATTGTATATAAGATACATTTATGACAATAAAACTTATTTTTTATATATATATATAATCAAAAACTTCCAAAAAATGTTCAACAATATAAATTACAACAGTTTTGTTCGTGTAGAATTATATATGCAATAAGAGGGATCAAATGTCTGATTACCATTAATCACAACAAATTTTTTTAATTTTATATTTTTAAATTATTTATCTAATTATTTTAGGTGTTTTAAATGATTATTGTGTGTTTGAGAGAATGACATTGAACTGGTCTACTACATCAAATATTACTTGGACTTATGGGCAGCATAATCTTAAATTTATAAGTGATAAAGATTTGGTGTATTCTTCCTTTGAAGATATATCAACTATTATAAAAATGCGTGCATTTTCACAATATGGCATTAAAGTATAGTCTTACTATTTTTAATTATCAGTATTATATTTTGTATATCTTATTATTGAGTCTTTTGTGTATTTAGGATTTTGCAGAGAATGCAAAACTTGTAGATGATCCTATAATAAAAAATGTTTGGTGTTGGTTAGATTTAAATAGAAAAGTTACTAGAGCTGGTATTGTGCCTACAACTCCTAATGTACCATTTCCAGGAATAAAGTAAATTACTAAGATATAAAAATTAATAACATTTTTATTTAAAAAAACAAATTATTATTAGAACTGTTCTAGGATTAGATTCTGGGTCTCTTATGCCTAAATCAGAATTAAAACATGTTCAGTGGGTTGACATCCAGGGCACAGTAAAAACGTATAGGTATGTATAAATTGTATATAATTTTTATATTGATAATTAAAAATGAAGTTAATAATTACTAAAAGCTTGAACTTAATTTTTTATTTGCTATAAAAAAAAGTAGTTGTTACCGATAAAAATACTTAAAATACATGATATTTGTATGTTTTAATCTAAGGCTTTTGATAGTTATTGTGAATATCTATTATGTATATTTATATGGTAAAACCATTTCATTCTACCAATGATGTATTTACTTTTTATCAAAATTACCAACAGTTTTCCTACTGTTCAAGACATTAGAATTAAATATATCTAATATATTTTAAATATTAGTAAATATGTTTATCTACTAACTATCATAATTAACAAAATACACTTATATATGTATCTTACATTTAACATTTTCAAAAAATATATAAAATCTTATATTTTGTACAAATTAACACACATCAGGTTCCACATTATAAACTGTACTCATTAAGTTATTATTAATTAAACTAATACTTCACTATTGCAGTATATTTTTATTAAATGTTTATTAAATTAATTGATAATTTTATATATAAAAATTTCATTTTAATTACTAGATATTTTCTTCTCTCTGTTATTTGTATAATTAATAAATTGATGTATGTTGATATTAATTGTTAACAAATATAAAAAATTATCTAATGTCATTAGAACAATACATGTATTGGATTAAGTATTACAAGGAAGCAGTGTGCAGTCGCTGTGTGAAGTTGTACTTTTTTTGAATTTCGTCTAAATAATAATTGTTTTCAGTTTGGTTTTAATGAATTATGAATAACATAAATATGATGTTAATTATATTTTATTTATTAGATACATAATATATTTATTAAGATTTAAATGTTACTTTGACACTACATTACATATTTTTTATTTATACTTTTTTAGAAGTTCAGCTAGAGATAATGCATTATTTCTATGTGATTGGGGTTTTGATCGTAACAATGCCTCACATATATCTAATGTATTAAGAAAATTAGAAAATGAAAATGCATATACTAGAGCTGCTTCTATTGCAATTTTTAATTTAAGAATGCGTGATGCTATAGAAACACTAAATAAGGGTGCAAATCAACAAACTCATTTAAGCATGATAGCAATGGCTTTATCAGGTAATTTATTCAAATATTTAATTAAGTATCAAAAACTTAAAAACATGTATTAACAACATTGAAAGTTATATTAATTACAAAAAATAATTTATAACCTATGGGATTTGAGTATGTTGGGTACTAAATGTATTGTTTATTCGACCATTAAATATTTTATTATATGACAGTTATAAATATATAAAATTATTAAAGCTCAATTAATTGTATGTTTATGAATATTTTATTGCTTATAAAATACTAAAATACAAATTTATTCAAAATCAGAGCCTTCAAGCAAGGCATAGATACGAGGTGCATGAAAATGGTCGACACTCTCTTCCTCTCAAACTCTGTGATTAGACTTCTGAATCGGCAATTTAATGATTTAATTCAAATACAATTTTTAAAGTTGACAAATTTTTACTAACTTTTTCCCATAGAATTTCGGTAGCGCCTGGGCCCTATCACAAGTTTCTTCATTTTTAATTGCAACAAACTACATTTGGTTCATATGATTTTTATGTAAGTTTTACTTATTTTCACACAATCTTGATGTAGGTAGTTTCTTAATATTATCTTAGTTAATACTTGTAATTTTAACTTTATTAATGGATATGATTAATTTTAATTCGATAAAAAAACAATACATGTAGTATTTTCATAAATTCTATAGCTAAAAATAATTAATAAAACGGTGTAAACACAATTTTTGTATAATATTTTATTTTTAGGTTTTTAATAAAATATATATTTTCAGGATATAGTCCTGATAAATATAGTATGTGGCGTGAATTGTGTTCAAGGACAAGAGAAAAATTAACTGATCCATATTTGAGAGCAGCATTTGCTTTTCTAACATGTGACACTGAATCACATGATGCTGTTTTGGTAATTATTTTTTTATCCTAATTTGTTATAATTAATATCTATTACTCTTTTAGAATGAAGTTGGTATACCATTAGAAGACAGAATTGCATTTGCTTCCATTTTTCTGTCCGATATCAAATTAACAGAATATATAAATACAACTACTGATAAATTGTTAGAACAAGGGAATTTAACAGCAATGTTTTTGACAGGTAGTTTGTAATGATTAAAACAAAAAAAATTACTAAATTAATTATTTTACATATTTTTAGGGTCATCTCCTGATTTAGTGCCTTTATTACAAAGATATTTGGATAGTACAGGAGATATACAAACAGTTAGTATATTAGTTTTGAAAACAATTCCTTGTGAAATAGTCCATGAACACCCAGTAATGATGAGTTGGATTAATAGGTAAAATTATTTTTAAATTATATTTTATTAAGTTTAATTTAACTGTCGTGTTTTAAATAGTTACAGAGAAATGTTAGACCAATGGCGCATGTGGCATATACGAGCAAAATTTGACATAGCTCTCAAAGCCGTTAAGCCTCCACCGCAGAATGTTTTTTTATCCTGTAATTATTGTGGTAAGAATATTTGCCCAGTAACAGAAGAAAAAGAGAAAGAAATTGAAAAAGAAAAAGAAAAAGTACATAGAGTAAAAGACCAACCATCTGAAACAACTGGGTCAAATAGTTTTAAAGTATGTCTAAAACAAAATTAAATTATTTTTTGATAATTTCAATTATAGAATTTATGTTTTATAACATTTAAATGGTTAAGTTTAACAAAAATTTAATTTTATATTATATTACCTATTGCATTCCAAATTTTTTCTTTTATTATTGACTTGAGATAGTTATTATTTTAAATTAAATAAAGTTACTTTTTGCTAAATAAAAAAAACTTAATAACTAATTAAAATTGTATGTAATATACAATTTTTGAAAATTCTTAAAATAAGCAGTTTAAATTAAAAATGAAGGAAAATAAATTATTTGATAATTTTAATTTTTAATTGAAAATTTGACTGCAGATCTAGAAAAAAAGAATCACTATTTCTCCTTTAATGTTTTCAAAACAACTTATTTAATTAACACATTTTCAATGACTATGCAATTTTTTAATACTTTTATTACCCCTCCTCCCCCCACAAAAAAAAAATCAGACATTAAATCTTAATTATTAACATTTTATCAAAATTGCACCAATTTACTATTAAAATTAATAATTTTGTACATTTCACAGTTATATCAATGAAGTATGGTGTTATCAATGTTGAAAAAATATAATCTACACAACTTTATAATTTTTTCCATCTCTTCAAAATCAATATCAAAATTATAATTGAACAATATTGTTATTATACATATTATGTACAGTTAGATTTTTATTCCATTTTTTTTTGGATACAACTGACATACAAAGATAAAATTATTAACAATACATTTTGTATTATAATTATAGGTAATACATAACTCATATCATTAACACACTAAATATAGTGAAATACATTTCATAAAGTTTGAAGTTGATCATTTAAATGTTTTATCTTAATGAAATACAATTTTGAAATTATAAGACTGTTAATCCAAAACTCATTATGATAAAATTAATAGTAAATTTTGAACATGTTCAAAGCGCATAAACATTGTTTTAAAAGTCAAACTTTAAAAATCTATACAGATATCATAGACATTTTATTACTATAGTAAAAAAAAATTTATTTTCTTTGCACTAACATTTATTACAAAGAAAATAAATATTCTTATTGTTCATTAAAAATAATATAACAATAATCTTGGTTAACCCAATGTTGATTTTTCTTAAATATATAAAATAATAATAATGTTTCAGTTCACATCGTGCCCTAATTGTCAAAGTCCATTGCCTCGATGTGCATTATGTCTTGCACATTTAGGCACTGCTAGTGCCAAAGTTCCATTAAGAAAGACATCCGGTAAACAATTAATGTCTAACAATTCATATGTAGTTATTGGACAAAGTGTTAATAGCTTTTCATATTGGTTTTCATGGTGCCCTACTTGTAATCATGGTGGACATTCTAATCACATCAGTGACTGGTTTAAGTAATAAATTGAAATAGTTTATATAAATAATGCATGATTTATATAAAATTTGTAATTATTTTTCTTAGGAATCACTTGGAATGTCCAGTTGCTGATTGTGTTTGTAGATGTTATTCTTTGGATTCAACAAGTCGATATTGTTCTGTATAGCGCCAGAGGTCAATTAAAATTAGTAGCAAATTTTAGGAGAAGCGATATTACAAATAAAATATAATAATAAAAAAAAAAAAATATTAACAGTAATAACAAATGAGTTTTTTCTTTCTTAAAACATCAAGATGTGAGAGTATTAGTCGATTTTTAACAGAATAACAAGAAGTAAATAAATAAATGTAAAGGGAATCATAACCAAGTCCTGTTATTACTAGACTATTTGTAACAGGATTTAGTGGTAATAACTAGATTAAAACATTTTTAAATATAAATAATAAATAATTTTGTTTAAATATTAAATTTACAATGATAATATAATTATTTTCACTCTCTAGGTTTTTTTATATATAAAATAACAAAAAATCTTAAAAATGTTCAATAATAATTTCCGGTCTATAAATCGTAATTACTAAGCTTATTAGCCTGAATTTAGCTATAAACAGTATAAAAAGACTTATTACTCCATTCCAAATGTATTACTTTCATCTATAGCTAACAACAGTTTTTCACAAAGTATGTTTTGAGTAGTATATGGTGGTAAATCAAGACGATTGAAACATGTATGTGCCCTAAAAAGTTTTAAATATAAATTTTATTATTATTATTTTTAAATATTTTTTGATACTATATATATTTGCTTTTACAAATATAAAAAATATTAATACCATTGATTTTGGTATATAAAAAAATTAATACAAGTATATTGTTCAAAATAATTTTTTTTACAATATTTAAAGTACTAATTAATATTACATTAAATATATATGTGTGTGTGTATTTAAATAAACTTAATGACAAAAAGCATGATAGAAAATGTTGAAAGTTTCAAAATATTACCTTGGGAGACTGTTGCATTTTCCCCATTTTTCAATACAAAACTTTCTAGAACCAGCAGATCCACGAAGAGCAGAAAAACCTTCATATGGTATACTAGATGTGCCAGTAACAAATTGAAGAAGTCTTAATCTTTGTTCATTAGTAAACTGCTCAATTGAAGACCAGAACCATCTAATAACTGGATGTCCATCATGGTAACCTTAAACAAATTATGTCATGAATTATTACACTAGATAACTGCATAAATCAACAATACACTAAATACATGATATTTCAAGATAATAATTGAAAACTGTATTAATAATATATTTGTATGTCTAACAGATAAACAAACCAATTTGTATTTTATTGAGCATATTATCAAAAATATTGTATAATATAAATATATAATACATTTTATGATTGTGTTTAAATGTATATTATTGACTAAATTATAAAATAAGTCTTTGTAAGCATTTTAATTTTTGTTGACAATTCTACAATAAATCTTTACTAACAATTCACTATTGTACAATAAAATTATTGAAACCATTATAAAAATATAAAGGCTAATAATAAAAAAAAAAAAAAATTACAAAAATAAATTTCCCAGAACATTATATGGTTTAATTACATTAAGTCAATGTAAAAAAATGTATATTAATTATAATTGGAATTGCTTTTCTTATGAAATATGTATGAAAAATATTCTAGAGATTAATATGTATTATACACAATTTGTTATCTTTATGTTACCTGATCTGTATTCAGTGTAGTTTCTCCAATCAGTTAAATCTATTTCAATAGTTCCAGCAATGACTAGTTCTAACTCTTGTGCATCAAAGACAGATACTAATCTTGGATCAACTACATCATAAAATCCTTGGACTAGAGCTTCAGTTTGTTCAGTAACACCACGTTCCAATCGCCATTTGACTATTTTGTCAATGTACTCCTACAAAAAATGTATTTTACATTTTAATATATAGTTTTTATATATTTAAAAATATATTCTACCTTTTTATTTTTTTCTGTAACATAAATCCGTTGACCCCCAGGTTTTAGCTCTTTTTCAGCTGTTTGTCCAAATACTTCTTCAGTGACTGAGAATGTGAGGTCCAACATTTCTCCTGATATATCCCTTTCTTGTACCCAACATAATGATTGGTGGAATTCACGGTCAACCGATTCCAAATCGCTCAAACTCATAGGTCTAAAATAAAATTTAATAAATATAATTTGAATTTATAAAAATAACTAGTTTTATACTTACAGCTTTAATAGAGTTTTGTAGAATGGTCTAGTGAAAAATGCGTCCAATAAATATTGATGAACTAATGCTAACCCTAAAATTCGTCCGCTAAATCTAAACCAGTCTTTTTTACTATGAACAAATGCCGCTGACATAGGCGATATTTGAACGGTATAAGTATCATTAGCCGAGTATTCAAAAAGGCCATAATAGGGGTTGAACATTTCTCTAGATATTAAAAAGAAGAACTCTCTCGATGGTCCGCCATAATCAAGTCCTTCTTCATTATCAAACTGTGCGGATAATTTACATTTTTGTAAATCTTTTTTAGGCATGCTCATTATTTTATTGTATGCATCTTGAAGAAGATTATCTCGTCGTACATCAATCCTAAAATAAATTTACTCATTAATAATCATTCATAGCATGTTTTAAAAATATGTTTATTTAAATCATACTTAAGTTTTCCTGGTCCTTGACCATATCCTTTTGTTTCCAATTTCTTATAAAAGTTCCTCAGTTTTGCTTCAAAATCTCTTTTGAATGGAGGAATTTTTCTGTGCGCCCTATTCATTATTGGTGATTGTTGAGGAGATACTCTTGTGTCTCTTGTTCTTACTGGTACATAACTCATTATCTCATTCTCAAATAGACTTTAAAAATAAATATCAAATTAAATATTACAAATATACATATATATATATTATAAATTACTATTAATACTATGTACTCACCTAAGTAAAATGTTGAGTTCAAGTTCATTTCCAAATGTATCTAGAGATGGAATACCATCAATTCTAATCTGATTAATTTTATTTTTTAAGTTCTGGTCAGTGGATAGTTTTGGATAGCGCTCAGCTAATATTTCTAATATATTTGGCTGGCGTATAAAAGCTACGACTTTTTCATTATACGCAGTTGGTATATCTACTGTATTACAAAGCATATTATCAATATGTGTAATAGTTGGGCGAGGTGGAGGTATTGGAGGTTCTTGAGATGTAGATGGCAATGGCACAGAAGTATCGTTAATTAGTGGTAAACGTGGGTCTATAAAAGTATTTAGTTTTGAAGTATGATCCGTAAAAAATACCTGAAATATAATTATCAGTTTTAAATTTGTTTTATAATAATTTATGTTTTTACTGACCTTTCCAGCAGCATCAGTTTTAGATGTCCAACCTCTAGGAAGTGCAATTCTTGTATTGGCAAACAAATTTAAAAGACTAACCAAATCACCTTGATTTTGATACCGTTGAAATAATGATGGATGATTTCGAATTTTGGGCACAATAAACTTAAGTGATGCAGAGCTGTTATAGAGTGCTAAAGCTCTCTATAAATAATAATAATAACTTATTAATATATTTGATTAACCAGCTGAAAAATATATATTCCATCTTACTTGATTTTGTTGTAATAAAGTTGGGAATTCTTTTTTACTTATAAACTGCAATGCAATATTTTCATGATCTCTTAATTTAGTTTTAGGTGATTCTAAACGCAAGGAATCAATTCTTGACAAAGTGTTGCGCTCTGAATCTTGTGAAATAGTTCTACGAATACTTTGATATCTGATATTGTATAAAAATTAAATTAATTTTTATTAAATTTATTAAATAGAAATATTACCGTCTATCCAATTGTTGTCTTTGTTGGTAATAATGTATATCACAATTTTGCCTCGATGGACGATCCCAAGTAGTTGTTCGATTGAGATGATCTATATAAAATAATCTACCATGACTATCCATTCGAGCTTCCCAATCTAATTACATTCAGTATGTTAACTATAATTTATAGTTTAAAATACAATAGTATAATTTACCTGGTGGAAGCGTATTATCTTGTTTGCTTTCTGTTCTTTTTGGTTTTCTGTTTTCATCTGTTAACATCATAAATCTTGAATGTTCTCTGGTATTATTTGATAATGTTTTTTGAACAGAACATTTCATGTTTACATGATCCCCTGCTCGACTAGAAGCTCTTGTTAAGGGTTTATGTGTTATGGACTCAATGGCAGAAGAAGCATTAGATAAATTAGAACAATTCATTAGACCTTTAGGTTTTAATTGACGTAGTGCATCCAATGAAATGTTAGCAGTTGGTGGCATTGCCCAAGATCTCTCTAAAGGTCTATGTCTGTAGGTACGTGGTGGAAGAGGAGGTGGAGGGGAATCTGGAACAGGATTATCCATCCAAATTTTAAGATAATCATTATTTTCAGCCACTGGTGGTCTTTTATCATCTTGTTGTACATGAACATCAACTTTAGTTTCAATAACTTTAGATTCAGATTGTGTTAATTTTTTAGAATTTTCACAAGTTTCTGCACAGTTTTCGCATAATTTAACTTGCTTAGCATTCTCGTTACTGTCGGCTGCTAACTTATACACAGAGTCAAGGTCGACCGGCTGTGATTCAGCCAGACATGACAAGCCACTGCAGTAACGGAAGCAAAAGAATTTTCCATATCCTACAATTACATTATTAATTAAAAAAAGATTGTTATAAAAAATTTAGTATACTACCTTCACTCATGGATGAGCAGTGTGGAAAATCAATTAACCACATTGCACTTCCTTTTGACGTGCCATTGATAGGTCGTGTATATCGAGCAATGCAGGTCATAACATTTTTCTCATCTGTAACAATATATAAATAATAAACTACTGAATAATTATTATTTTATTGCAATAAATATTTTGAATAAAAACCAAATAATAATACTGAAATTATTTTCTACAATTAAATCTAAAAAAAGTTAAATATAAATATATATTACAGTACAGATTTTTTATCACATTATATAAAATAATTTTAATAGTTTTTTTGTTGAAAATGTTCTTCTCGTTTTATTATTTTATATATTTATTAGTAAAGAGAGTTTATAAGTTATATTAATAAAAATTAATTAAAATATTATATATCATATTTTTAAATAAACCAAAGTAACAGAAATAATTTTTTTTAGTAATCTATATATATATATATATATATATATAAATAAACTATAGATTAAAAACATTTTTAATTTGTTAAATACAATCAATTCAAATATGGCACAAATAATGTTTCAAATTGATATAAATATATTTGACTTACAAAAATGAGAATAATTATTACAAATAGAAAGTATAAACATATAACATAAATATATTAACAAACTGGAAGTCATTTAAAAAATAAATTATCTACGTTTCACAAACAATTAAAACAACATGTGCATTTGACAATTGACATTAATGTGCCAGATATGAAAATACATTATTTAAAATGAATGTGTCTTACCTTCTTAGTGATTAGAAATGAGTTTTATTATTTAAGAAAGAAGCAGGAGAAAATGTGTTACACTATTCACAAGTTTTATGAAAAACAAATCAGTTACACAAAATGTTTGAAACCCAAATCACAAAAAATTATACACAATAACCGCGTATACGTATTTCGACAACTACGTTGTCATCATCAGCGCAAGCTACTCGAACTACATAGCTTGCGCTGATGATGACAACGTAGTTGTCGAAATACGTATACGCGGTTATTGTGTATAATTTTTTGTGATTTGGGTTTCAAACATTTTGTGTATAAAATAATCACAAGTTCTCTTATAAATATTTTATTAACAAATCAGTTCGTAAAATAAAAATATACAAGAAATATAATTTTTTTAAATTACCGATATAATATAAACATTATTTAATTAAATTTAATACATTATTTTATATTACATTGATATTATTTTGAACTCTATATATATTTAAACAAATGTGATAATTTTTAAATTAAATTGGTGATGTATTTATTATTTAAATAATAAATGTATTTATTTTAAATACACATTAATATTAATATATTTGATTACCTACAAGAGATTGAATTTGTTTACATAAATTTATTAATATATTCATCTATTTCATTGATTAATAAAAAATAGAAAATATAGGCCATAATATAAACTAAATTACCAATTTAATATAGACATAAATAAAACATAATAGGAACTGTTGACTTTTAGTTTTGTAATACATTTAAGAAACTTAAATCAAATTACCTATACTATAATTTGTGTAATCTATACAAATTAAATTTTTGAATACACATGTAATTATGATTAATTATCTGAACTAATTAAATTATATACAGACATTAATTTTAAAACAAAATCAAAGATATAACATTTATACCTAAGCATAATTTTAATGTTTAAAACTACTAAAATATATTAATTATTTTTCTATATGAATATTATGATTAAACTTAAATAAATGTGTGTATAATACATATATACATACATACAAACATATATAAATGAATAAATAAATAAATAAATATGTGTGTGTGTGTGTATCACATTACATTTATATAGTACAAATAAATATCATGATAATTATTGTAATTAAATAGTAGATGTGTATCTGAGCATGAGCATATAACAAAAACATAAGAAAAAAGTGAAAAATAATAAATTAAGATATAGTATATATATATAAATCATCATAATTATAAAGTTAGGTTAAGTATAGTTAATATAAATTTATTAAGATTGGTATATGTGGAATTTCAGTACAGATTTAAAAATAATTATGAACATGTCTACCAAATAATTACTACATTTAAGCTGATATATAATTATTATAATTTATAAAATATACATAAAATATAGTGATCTAATAATATACATAATCAAAATACTTATTTAAATTATATAAAATGTCTTCAAAGATTTGTTTAGGTATAGAAATATATTTATAGACATACATCTATATTGTAAATTTTCACTGTAATAAATAAAATATGTAATATACCAGACAATTACTATACATCAACAGCATATAAAAATTACAATCTTTATCAATGTAGGCAAAAAATGTTGATATTCGACATAATTTTATATGTAATAAGATAAAATAATTATCATCAAAGAATGAATAAGTTATAATGTTAAATTATTAAGTTATAATGTTTAATTATGAAGTAAAAATATTAATTACCTAGAATAATTTGTTGATAAATGTGTATTATATATAAATAAATATAAACAAAATAAAAATGGAACTTTGTAAAACTAATAAACTCTTCGCTTCACTCTGAATCTAAAATTTAGTTATATAGATCTGTTACCTAAAGTAATTACATTGTAAGAAATATAACGATTATAAAACATTTAAATTAGTTATATTTATTTATAAATAATATAATTAAACATTTAACAAAATCACACATTGGTTAAAATTAAGTTGCTCATTTTAATTATGTTCTCCTTAATTAAAATGAAATCACAATTTAGCTATTAAAATATATTTCTAAAAACATACTTTGACTTGAACTTATATTACACTAAATATTTTAATTAAATCAAACTTAATAATAGAAACAGAATCATTCTTGTAGTTAATATTTTTATATACATTTATATTACATATTATAAATAGGTACCAATAAGATGTAAACTTAACATATATATTGTTTGCAATTTGTCATTATTAATACATTAGTTATTATCAATAAATAAAATAAATTTTATTTACATATCAATACAAATTGCCAAATGAAAATGCTTATAAAGATATTGCTATATAAGTTACATTATTTTATTCCAGAAATTATGTCTATAATGAGTAAGACTAAGTACAATGGCATATTTAGTATTTTTATGTTGTAGTAATTTTATGGATAATAATAAAGAATAGCTGTAGAAAATAACTTCTGTGTACTTATGGCATAGTTTATTTTAAAGCACGTGTTAAACATACTATGAGTAGTTGGGTAAACTAGTAGCATACTCTGTTATAGAAATTGTTTTATGGTCATGAAATTGAATCATACTCATGATTTAGTGACTAAGCTTTTTTCAATCGATTGAAAAATTAATAATTATGTATACATATACTGTGTTCTTAATGTGTTAAAGACACAATAAAAAGAAAAAACATAAAAATAATGAATAATGTATATTTTAAAAGAAAAAAATGTAAACTATTAGTTTATTAAGTTGATTATTTAGTTAACTATTTTGATAACTAACGTATACCAAATATATTCCTAGATTAATGAACCATATAGACCTTATACCTATTATAAGATTATATACTATACCTAATTATAATCACATCAATGTATTTCTTCAATAATAGTTATTGTAAATTTCTCCTTTTTTTTTTTAAACATTTTTAAAATTATATGTGGTTGAGAAGTGCTTAAAAAAAGCATTGTACATAATATCATATTAATACACTGTACATAATCGATTATACCTAATCACAATAAAACATTCAATTTCATCAAACGGTATGTCAATCATTGCCATTATTATAAGTTACTCGCTAGTTATATTATATATATATATATATATTAATATTATACTTTTGACAAAATTTAAACTATTCTATGACGCACATTAGAACCAATTACAAGTTTTAGAGGGTAATATATCACCCTCATAATCTCCTGTAAGGTACACTGCAGACTAAAAATATTTCAATTTTTATCAAATATAAAAAGTGCACATTTTAGGTGATATAACATTGTATAAAACTTAATAATGTTCAATAAAATACTCTTGCGCAATAAAAAAATCAGCAATGCTGAACACATTGAAGGTCTTATGTGTAGGTATATATCTACATATATAGCCTATAAATCCAATTCCAAAACGTACCTTTTTATGTAACATCGGTGGGCTTGTAACTAACTATTAATGAAGTATCAGTAAATTCTCTAAAACAAAACGCGAAAAACAGCAACCGGAAGTGAATAACAGATACTAAAGCTGTAGAATACGATTTAATATGATTTTAAAAACACACGCTCAAAGAGAGAGAGAAAAATAACACTCATAAAAAGCAGTGCCATGCCCTTAGAACGGATATATATGACCATTTGCCAATGAATGAAGTGAATAGATGAATGAAACGGAAACCCCCCGCCTGCCGACCCCACTCTCACTTCCGGTACATAACCCAAAATTACTATGGGCCACGAAAACATGAATGAACGCAATGTTACCAACCTAAACAAGACTTTCATTTTACAGAAATTGATTTCTATTTTTTTTTTGCCAGCATTACATTTTGTATTGAAAAATAAATTATAGAATATAATATTATATATAGAGATACAATATTATGGGAACAATAATAACTTTAAGTATAATGACAGTTGTTGGCATTTCATCAGATGATATAAATTATTAATTAACTGATAGGTAGTTTACCACAAAGCAAATATATTAGAAAGATTCTTAACTTAATTGTCTTAGACTAGGCACATTGACAACATAAATATTATCATAATATGACAGAAATACATTAATACAAACCTAATGTGTAGTATCCAATCCAGTCTTCAGTTTGTCTGTCATCTTTAAGAATATTCCATAAGACCTTTACTGATAATCGTATACCATCTTCAGAAAAATGAACATCATTAATAGATACTTTTATATATGTGTTGTCTACATCTGAATTAACATAGACTGGTTCACTTTTATTATTTTGAGTTGTATTATTGTTAGTAGACTCTGACAATTTTTCAACCGGATCATCATTTGTAATTGTGTTAATCTTCTGCACTTCCAATATACTTATAACAGTTCCTTCTGTGAAATTTCCTTCTTGTAAAATCCCATTTGGACTAAGAAAAACTTCTGCAGCCAGGTTGAGATATTTAAATGAAATAAGATTTATATAATAAATATTAATTGATGAAGTATTTTTTAAGGTTTTTAAAAAGTTCCTTAAAATGTAAAAAAATCACAATCAATTTGCATAATCAGTAATAATTGGTTTAAAAATATAATAATTTGTTATGAAAAACACAATAAGCATTTCAACTGAATATTCTTTCCACACAAAATATAACAAATTACAACTTATAAACTATAAAAAATTACATAAATTTTAATTTCATATCAATCCTTGTTAAGAACCTTGAATACCGTGGTAACCAATGACATCATCATCGCCAACTACGTGATAACAAATATTAATAATCTTTAGTGATAAGATACTCAGTGGATATTCTATGGTGATTTTAATCTTGTAAAATTTTTAAATGTGAAGTTATTATATTTAACTTTCAAACCAAAATCAATTTAACGTTTAAACTGTGAAAGTAAAAATAAACAATTTTTCAAATTAAATATTTTTATATTATACTTAGAACATCATACTATTATTAAAGTGTATCAATGATACTATATTTTGTATTAGTTAGTGACATTGTTATAATAAGGTTATAATATGTAAAATAAATAATTTATCTTTGGTAAATATTATTATTATTAAATATATTAACTTTTTATAAAAATAGATTATTTGTAATTATTTTTTCAGGTTATAATGAATGTTATTACAAGTTTTGACTACGATTCTATTATTGAAGATATACTTTTCAGTGAAAAACGTACATCTGAAAAAAATTATATTGAAGGAATCAAAAAGTCATGTGAAAATTCTTATCACCAAGGTTTTCAGTCTGGCTATAAAAAAGGTCACGATATTGGATTAGAAATTGGATTTTATTATGGTATTTTAATTGCCATAAGCAAATTACAAAAGTCAAAAATAATCATACTTTCTGATAAACAGCTTAATATTTTACTAAAGCTTTCAAACTTGGTTGAAACATTTCCTGAGATCAATGATAAAAATCTTAATATCATTGAGAAATATAATAAAATAAAAGGGTTATATAAACAATTTTGTTTCAATTTAAAAATTAAAGATTTAGATAAAAGTATTCTTAACTTTTCAAAATGGAGCAATTAAGATCCAGATTAGAAGAAGTCATTATTTATCTTAAACCTTATTTACCTATCGCCAATAGTCATGTAGTTAATTTTATTACTCATAAATTCTGGGAAACTTTAATACCTAGTGATATCCGGAAAGAAATTGATTTAAAAGGTACAGAATTTGTGTTTTCAAATTTTTGGTCAGATAATCCGATTCCTGATTCTCTTACGCGTTTTGTTACTTTATCAAAATGTAATTACCTTAATTCATATCCAAGTAATTGTTTTATGAAATTAGATGATATAGACAATTTACTCCAATCTTGGGGCTATAAACCTATAAATAAATCATTCCATTTAAAAGAGTTCATGGCCGCTAAGAAAATGCACGAAGTAGAAATTATGGCCAAATTCGTGGCAGATTTTTCGAACTATGCCGGTACTAACATAATAGTTGATATTGGAGGTGGAAAAGGATATTTAAGTTCTCTACTAGCTTTAGCATACAATTTCAATGTACTTGGCATTGATTCTCAATCTATCAATTCTGAAGGTGCTAGAAATCGGACAATCAAATTTGAGGTTTATATCCAATAAATACTTAAATTAATTATTAATTATAATTAAAATTATTTGTGTAATACATAATTTTCTTATTTTTAGAAATATTGGCAATCTATTATCAAAAAATCAAAAAATTTCCCTTGCAAAAATATATTAAATCCAGTTAAAAAAGAAAAACTTAATACTTATGAAGAATATTATGAAAAATACAGTCGAAAATCAACTGTACTAGGTAGTACCTACAAACAAATCACAGAATATGTTACTGAACATACCAGCATTGTACCTTTAATACAAAATGAATTTAATGTTAATAACAAAGACGAATTTGCTTTGATTGGACTTCATACATGTGGTTGTTTAGCTACAACATGTTTAAAGTTATTTACTGAACCTAAAAATTGTTTAAAACTATTGGTCAATGTTGGTTGTTGTTATCATTTAATAGAAGAAGAATTCACAGTTGATCTATTTTGGCATGATGTTGAAAATGCATTAAATAAAAATGAAAATTATGGGTTTCCTGTTAGTAAATGTCTCAGAGATAAACACTTTGTACTTGGACGTGATGCTAGAATGTGTGCTTCTCAATCACCAGAAAAATTTTTTAATTCAAAAGATGTAAGTGTTTATACATTACTAACAAAACAGTTTAATAAAGTAATAAATATTTAATTTTTACAGATAGTAAATCCGACAAAACCTTTGTTCTATAGATCACTTTTACAAGTTTATTTAATACAAGAACTTGGATATGATAATATTAGTAGATGTCATGTTGGCCGATTAGCACATAAATGTTTAACTTTTAATGAGTATATGCATAAAGCTGTAGAAAAATTGCACCTAAACATTGAGGTACCAAAAAACAGTGGCT
Source organism: Schlechtendalia chinensis (assembly GCA_019022885.1). Classification (NCBI taxonomy): domain Eukaryota; kingdom Metazoa; phylum Arthropoda; class Insecta; order Hemiptera; family Aphididae; genus Schlechtendalia; species Schlechtendalia chinensis. The sequence goes on along the minus strand of CM032340.1, from coordinate 18,520,696 downwards.
ATATACTTTTTTTATTTACAATTTATATCATAATTCAAAATTAAATAATTTCAAATATTTGTTTTCAGATTAACGATGAAAAAATAAATCAATTTTATGAAAAATATTTGATAGAATATGAACGCTTAAAAGTATTCTTTTTTTTAAAACAAGCATTAGCTCCAGTTGTTGAAGGACTTATATTAATGGATAGATTACTCTATCTTTATGAACAGGTAAGGAGCATATATATATTTTTTAATATTTTTAAACTACATTTATTATTATATTAATTATTATATTACAAAAATTCTTGATTTAATACAGACTAGATTAAGATCATTAGTAGATTTAAAAGAAAAGACAAGTTATTTTAATTTTCTTTATTTATACATAGAAGTAGTAAAATTATAAATACATTTAAACAGTATTATTTTCAGTAATAGTTTTAATTTTTACTAATACAAAATAAATATCTGAATAAAAACATATTTATTTGAACCTTACAAGTAATACTTTTTATAAATATTTTATAGGTATCTCAAAATAGTAGTTAAAAATAAATGATTAATCTATACAACTTCAAATATAAATGTAATATGGCTGTGTAATTATTTACAGAACTCTATTAAAATAAAATCCAACATACCACTTTTTATATTCAATTTATGGCACTATTGTTATCAATTTGTACGACAATTTTATATAAATACCTGCTGTATAATTTAATTAAGTTTAAGATAATTTTTTTTTACAATATTTTATCTTTATATATATAAATGTATATTATGTATTAGTAAATATTATAACATATAGAAAAGAAATGTATATAGATATATTTTCATGTTATAATATTCTTGTATTACTTTTTTTTGTTTAGGGTATTAATGAAGCTTTTGTTGTGAAACTTTTTGATCCATTATTGTCTCCAAGAAATCATGCGATTGTTGCATTAAAGAAAAATTAAATGAAAAGTTTTAAATTGTATTTGTTACACAAACACATATTCCATGACAAATTCCTACCCTCCTAGATTCATAAGGAATCATTAGTGTCATTGTGGAGGGAAGGAAAGAAGGAACTTAATATTAAAATAGTTAAATATTAAACATGAATAAAATATAGAAAATATATTGGCAGTATAGGTATTTTGTTATTGATTAAAGTTATTACTATGAATATAATATAGGTTTGGCCCTAACCAGATTGGACTACCCAAGTCCTATCAGGCAGATCACCATGAGAGATCAGACGGCTCACCGTAAAACAGCTGCACAGGCCCTAATCGCCGATACTTTTTTTCTCTTTGTTTGGCTAAACAAATTAAGGTATTACACATCTACATAAAATGAACTCTTACCAAACAAACATCACCTGACACAATTGATGCTGCACTGATGTAATGAAAATGTTTCAAAATATTGTAGTTGTCTATTTGTAGACGTTTTCGTAACATTGAGATAAAAGTAAATGTAAATTTCAACAGAAACAAGACGAATTGAAAGTATATACAGTTATGTAAATTTGGCTAAATGATACATTATATATTTAAGTTGTTCTAGTTAACTTAGATAGATAATTGGCTTCAGTAGTGCAACCAGAAAAAACCCCTGGGGGGTTCCAAAATTATAATACAAAAAAATGTAATCATAAATTATCATGCTAATAATTTTAATTTTTTTTTTTTTTTGTGTTAATGTATAAATAATAAAATGTAAAATATATTAATTTATAAAGTAAAGTCCAAATGACGCTTTGAAGTTGCTAAATGATTTATTATTTCTTCGGATTGTACATTTATATCATAGTGGATATTGAGAGCAGCTAGTCCATTTCATCTTGTGTCTGATGTAGAGTTTCTTCAAATAAGTTTTGATGCGTTTGAGTATAGAAAATGACCTTTCAGCTTCGCAAGATGTGACAGGGAATGTGATCAGTATTTGCAATAGCTTAAAAACGTAAATAAATAAATAAATAGTGTTTACTGTAAAATAAAATTAGACAATAACTAGAATTACCTTCCCAATTTTTCACTTTAGAAATACTCAAGGGGGGTCTGGACACGGGGACCCCTCCCCCCCTTGGTTGCGCCGCTGGTTGGCTTGATGATGGAAAAACTAAAATGTTGCCTCTACAATAGCAGGTTAGGTGTTTTACAAATTACACTATATTGTAGTGTACTGTAGTCAAAATTATTCTATACTGTTTCTAAATACAATAACTTGGTTTTTCATCATTTTCAAAATAATGAATCAAATTTACTTGGAATATAATATATTTAACTATAAATTCCATTATATAGTTCCATTATAATTAATTCCAAATAAATGTAGTGTATGTCCTACATAATCCATCTTTTAATTTACCATTGCATTAAAAAATATTCGTTTTTTTTTTCATTAAAAATGAAATTTTCACATAGTAGGTTATGTATAAAAACTTTTTAAAAAGCTGTCAAATTGATTATATTCTTATTATTAAAATAACAAATAGGAATAACAAAATAAATTTTAAATTTATATCTAGACGATTATATTAAAAATATAATAAGTATAAATTGCATTCAGTAGAAAATATTTTTTTTTTCAAATTTCAAAGTCCCCACCAATTATTTGGATAATAGAATTTGTAAGGTTAGGTCCGCTAACCAAACATTTGGTTCAATCAGTGATTGATAAAAATACGGGTAACAAACAGCTGCAGCTGTTATACGCGCCAATATGAAATTCTTTTGTTTTGTTGTATGATTGATTTCGTTATTGAGGGGACCGTGTGACGGGGTCACGCAAGTCGCAAAAAAACAAATACTTGTCCAACAGAATACATTAACCATCATTATTTGTAGGATACCAAAAGTAAAAACTGATGTGCGATTTCAATTCAAATAAGTGTATCCTATAGCGGAAGATCTTGACTAAAATGTGACTTTTGCGGGCGAATATTTCTAATCAACAAAACTAAACCATATACTGTGTTATAAATTTAAAATGTTACGGTCACCCATAAAATATGTAATTTTGGGATATTTAAAACTACGGAAATGGAAAAATGAGAATAGATAGATATAATGCCATTTAAGCATCTGCTAGTTGCGTTGTCATGGGTGGGTGGGGGGAGGGGGTCACGGGGGCCGTTGCTCCCCCCCATTGACTTTTTTTTTACAATGGTATATGTTAAATGATATTATGATGAGAATACATGATAAACAATATATCTGATATCTTAAGTAACTATTTACAACCGTAATTACAATAACATACAACAATATTGTTGATGATATAGACTTTGAAAATATTGAAAAATACATTTTACCAGCTTTTATAAAGAAATCTCCAAGGATACAAACATTGGACTGGACGAAATAAAAATATTATTAAAAATATTTGAAAAAATAAAAATCCTGTTATTTGAATGTTATTTATTTAAATTTTTTTTGTCCCCCCTCCCCTTAAAGAAATCCTGGCTACGTCACTGACCTATGCGAAGTATTCAATTCCCCCTAGAAAAAAAAATTGTGTAATGTTTTTTAATGTATTGCTAACCATTTTTATCATGTTGCTGTTAAAAATATTAAACCCTATCCTATATCCTAATCTGTAATTTCATTGGATTTTCGCCTATTAAGTAAAGTATATCAAGAACTATTTTTAATTATTTTTGCTACTACACATCACAGTATTAATACGGAGGGGGATGGATCATATGCGTAAATGAGAGGGACACTAATGATTTTGTGTCAAAATATAAAAATTACCGTTTAGCTTTCAAAATAACAACATACACATGAATTTACTACTACACACTTGTATTTTGCTATTACACAATCTGCATGTTATAACACAAAAATAGGACCTGGATATCATAATTTGTAATTATTAGTTTCATTAAAAACATATAACAATGGTTGAATTGTTAACATTGATTAAAAACATATAAAAAATATATATATAGAAACAATATTTCAATATTTTAATGAAAAATATATGAACAATATGTATGTTTTGTGGTTTTTATTAAATATTGTTATAGGTATTTTTAAAATTGTTAAATCTTATTCTTAAATTCGATAGTTGAAATATGATTTCATTGTGATCTTTACCATAAAATTATACAACAATTAAAAACAAATTAATTTTGAAAATGCACATTTTTAAAAGTTTTATAACTTGACATACAAATTTGATATTTCAGAAAATAGTATTAAAAAAAAAAAATTTCAGATTTACAATTTAAATAATTATTATTTAAATTGTATTATTAAAATTACATTTTTTGAGAATATATGTTATAGCTACATTTATGCCCTCAATAAAAATGAAACAATATAATTATAATTTAAAATTGTCCTTATATAATTGATGATTAGATGTTTGAAAAAAAAATTTTAGTCCAGACAAGAGACATCACAATGTCCAATATTTGATAAAGAATATATTATTTTATAATCGGATGATGAAAAACACATACATACTTTAATTTTACACTTTAACCTTTGTACTGCAATGGTTTCTAAATAATATATATTGTGTATTTCAGTATTTGTACATCATTAATAGTAATTTTTAAATGTATAGTTTATTATAAATATATATATATATATAAACATTATAAAACTTATGTATGTATTTTTAAATATTTATAACACCGAATAATATCAATACATAGTTACTTATGAAGCGAGACATTATGTACGAAATCAAAAAATTATGATTTGTATAAGTCTAACAAATATTAATATACTATTTAGAATAATATTACCTATTCATTTACTATTATACTACATATCTATAGTTAACATTATTTTTTAAAACAAATTTCAAAAAACCCAACGGAATAAATACCCATCCTAAATATTTATATACACTTGTCTTTGTTTATTCCATATCTACATGCAAGTATATGAAGTACAAAAATGACACATTATTAAATGATAAATTTCAAACAAACAAAATGTATTATATTTTAAGTGAAGTAGGGCACAACTGCATAGTTCTAGATTTAATATAAATATCACTATTATCTATTTTGGTATCCATTTTAGCATACCATCCTAAAACCAATCATCAAATATAAATAAAGATAATATAATTTTAGATATAATATAATCGTTGATTTACTTCTATATATTATACACACACAACAATATAATAATTAACATTAACAAATAGCACTTCTTGGAAAAGAATTTATAACAAAAAACATAAATAACAATATTATTTGAATCATAGGTATACTTATAATCTACCACATACCCCATTTTTATTATCAGACAATTGCTAGAAAAATACTATGAGTATGGTAGAGAAGTGCATCTTTGCTTTGTGGACTTTAAACAGGCGTACGACAGTATTATTAGAAAAAAATTATGGGCAGCACTGGATGAATTTGGTATACCAACCAAATTAGTCCAGCTAATAAAAGAGTGCAATACCGATACATATTGTAAAGTAAAAGTAGCGAATAAACTGTCAGAAAGTTTCGAAGTTAGATCTGGCCTAAGACAGGGAGATGCGCTTTACCCCTGTACTTTTCAATCTGGCATTAGAAAAAGTGGTTAGATCTCTCCCCACCCCATTAGACAAAGTATGGATGGAAATTTTGGGACAGAACACTATTTGGCATACGCAGATGATATTGTGATTATTGGTAGTTCTCGAAACGAAGTAGAAATGAAGACCGCAGATCTAATAAAAGCAGCAGCGCCGATTGGATTAAAGTTAATCAAGAAAAGACTAAATATCTTGTAGTATCAAGAGAAGTGAGGGACCAAGATGATTTTGCAAGTGTCGGGATATGTCTTCCAACAAGTAACAGATTTCAGTTACTTAGGAACTAACATAAACAATCAAAACAATATGCACAATGAAATTAAACTAAGAATTGCATCAGGAATTAAGGGGTATTATGCACTTGCGAAATTGTTTAAATCAAAACTACTGTCCAGAAGGTCAAAAGAATATCTATACTCCAGCTTTCTAAGACCGGTTTTGACGTATGGATGGTGAAACCTGGTCGGTGACTAAAGGGATGAGAGAAAGGAAGAACATCTTTTGAAGCTGAAAAGAATATTTTTCGTGACTGGCGTCGGCTGTAAATGGAGAGCGGAGAATATAGAAGAAGAACTAACCAAGAAATGTACCAAATGTTTAATAAACCCATTATTAGTTCGTACTTAAAAAGCAAAAGGTTAGGAATGGGCGGGTCATATCTGGAGGTCGGAAGGTATGGCAAAAAATATGTTTACTGGAAGACTGTATGGAAAAAGACCCAGGGGTCGACCGAGACAAAGATGGACGGACAGGGTGAAGATGGATCTCACGGAAATATCAGAAGAAGCAAGGATTGAAGACAGCGAAGACAGAGAGAGGTGGAGAGGAGTGGTAGAGGCAGTGATGGTCCTAAATGGACTGTAAAAGCTGGTTTACAATACAATACAAGGTATACTTATATAAACTACTCAGGTGACTCGGATAACAATTGCTTACTCATATGTAGTAGAATATTAGCATGATTTCAGATGTATTTTAGAGTTAGGATAAATATTATGTTAAATCGTGTATTATAATAATTATTAAAATGTTTTGCAATTAAAATTAATTAACTACCTTCAAATTTGAACATGTTTCTAAATATTTTTTTGTGAAATCTCTTTGGTCCCGTGTTATCATAAACCTTATCAAAGCTCCACCCCACGTCTCCTGAACCACTTTTTTGCTTTCAGCCTTTAACTAAACATTAAAATTGAATATAATTTTTTTCATACTTATATAACGTAATTCATAAGTATTAGGTTAAATATAAAAACAGTGAGATTATTGAATATCACTATTCATTGTGTAATAATGTATGAAAGTTTTTTATTAATATTTGACTACACATGCTAATTTTCTAAAACAGTTATATCAATCATGTATTTTATTATTAAAAAATAATATATTTAAAAATATTCATTCTACGTGATTGTCATAATAACCCTAAATAGTCAAATGCAAACTACAAATGGATACAAATATTGGGGTCCTCGAGAATGCTGTCATACAAGTGACGGTCGAGAACTATACACCAGATATGATTGTAGTGTCGTACACTGCCATAAATGGGTCTGTTTACCAAGGCATATTGCTGAACAATACCAAAAGGTAGAAAATAGTTTATCAGAACTAGATATTTAAATAAATTGTTTTAAACTTTCAGACGTTTTCCATGTGGAAGTGTTCCTTTGATAAAACCTGCATTATCGCCCAGAAATTTAAAGACTGAATCTGATAATGACGTTTTATATGCTGTAAGTCAACGTTTCACCTATTTTCAAAACACCTCAAACACGTTTAAAAAAATTCCCAACAAAACCAAAAAAGTGAGAAAACCCATGACTGTCCGTCTGCGCCCCCGCCAGGTTCTATGTTCCAAATGTAAATCAATTTGTACAGAAAATTCAGATAATGTTGAAAACTCTAAAGATTCCGTCAAAAATGGAAATAATTCAATTCTTGAAAATAATGGAGAAAAAAGATTTTTAAGAAGTCACGGACCTGTTCCTGATTTTCATATGAAACCTTCAGATTCTGTATCTGAAGTAAAATCAATGTGCCGTACACTGATACCTAAACTTGTTAAACTCAAATCTAGAGATATAACAGAGGCACTTAATAATTATTCAACATTCACTGAGCTTGATGAATGGGTAGATAACAAAAAAGACTGTGAAGATGACTGTGATATTCAAGATAATGACGATGAAAAAATGGTGTTAAGAAAAAAACCTAGTATTGGATCAATGGAAGATCTATGGGATGAAAGTGCATTTGAAGAAACTAAAAAAACACCAATTATAAAAATAACATTTGGATCTCAAGGTGAAGGTACAGTTATGGAAATACCTTCTCGTCAAGCTGATGGAGAGAGCGAACCCAATAAACTGTTACGTAAAAGAGCAAAACGTAGAAGACAAGATGGAGAAAAAAGAAAAAAACATAAGAAAAGACATAAAGGACATGAGAATAATTTAGATATAGATAATTATTCAATAAATTTAAATCATTTTAATTCTAAGGAAGGATATCATGTATCAAATGATACCAATAATTCTGAATCAATTAACAATATAAATGGTGAACACTCTGATGATGATATTGAATCAAACAGTTCACCCGAACTTGTAATGGTATCTCAATCAGAACCTAATTCTAATTCCTTTTTTGAGTTGAAATCTGGTAAAATTCTACATGAAGGTGATATTGTTTGGGGAAAAGTAAAAGGATTTCCTTGGTGGCCAGCAAAAGTATGTATTTCAAACTATTTTTAATGTATATATTTATAAATTATAAGTTTTGAATTAAACATTGTTGGTATTAAGGTATCAAATTTCACTAGCAGTAATGGTGAAGAACATGGATCATTTGTTAATGTCACTTGGTTCGGTTCTTCTACTACATCTTTTCTAAATTGTGATCAGATTAATCCATTTTTAGATTTTTATAAGGTATGTAATAATAATTTAATTATATAAATATTGTAAGTAGAAGTATTTAATTGCACAATATTATACACAAATTGGTATTTGTGTACTGTGTATTTTAGTTGATACTTTTTTGATGTAGTTTACTATATATATATATATATATATATGAGCAGTTTAAAAATATAAACTGATTGAAATAATAATATATTCAATTTTAATTTATGTATTTATATACATAGTATTTAAATTTATTAAACTTTTATCTGAATTCATGTCAAAAGAGCAAAAATCAATATAAGAAAGGAAAAATATGGGTTGTACATAAATCATTGACCATTATGATACAGCACTATAAAATTCACAATTGGTATTCAATAAAATGTAATAAAATTAGATTTATTTTGGTACTTAATATACAAACAATAATAATTGGTTGAAAGATTATCATTGTTTTCAGAATATTTATCATTACAACCTTGGGATATTTTATTTTATTTCACAATGAATGTGAGTCAGTGGTGTTGTGCGTATTGTGTATGATAGTGAACATTTTATTTAGATATTTTATATAATTTAAATAATTTAAAAAAACTTCATAAAATCTCAATAAGGTAAGCTTCTGCTTCAACTTAATGACTATGTTTATCAAAAAGAAAAAATACATAAAGAAATGAAATATTGGGGATGATTGATAAAATATGTAACAGCCATTTAAATTTAAGAAATGAAGAGATTATAAAAGGTCTATCTCATCATAATCATATTGCTGATATTAATAAAATTGAAACGTTAGTAAAATATTTAAAATCCTGTGCTATTATAACTCAAGATAATCCTGGAGTTGTAATAAGTAATATTATTTATAATCAATGTTTTTAAATAATAGATTTAAAATAATTAAAATAAAATAAAATTGAGTTGTAATATGAAATTTAAATTTAAATTAATTTTTAAATTTATGTATTTACACTCATATTGCATTTACTCTTTTGACAAGATACTGTTTTTATCTACTTTAATTTTCTTGGTCAGTTTTTATTTCAACTTTTGTTATTTTCAATTTAAATTTGTATGTAAAATATTTTTCTATAAATATTAAACATATTCTAAAATATACATTTTAAATAATAAACAAATAGTTTATTATTTATAAAGTATTGTAAGTTTAGAATGACGAAGTAGTGCAGTCGGCATACATTATGACTTATGAGAGAATATTTCTAGTTGTGAAGTAGCCATGGGTAAGTTTTGTATGACCAATGTGTATATAGCAAAATTAATTTTATTAAATTTCTTGAAAAACCTATTTAATTTCAAAATATTTAGAATGTATAAGCCTCTAGCTGTTTTGCATACTAGAAAATTATTCTTTGTCAAAATTAAAAATTAAAATAGTTGTTATCAATTATTTATTGCTTAAATATATCCATTTAACATTGATTTTTGAACCTAAAGAGTTAAAATAATTTTGTCTCTTCAGCGTTAATTAATTTATTTTAGATACTTTACTTACTGCCAATGTCTTTATATATAATGTGATTCTGAGTTGTTATTTTATAATTATGTAATATTATTAATTCATTTTTAGTCTCGATTCAATAAACATAAAAAAACTAGTAGTTACAAAGAAGCAATCAAACAAGCAATGGCTGAAGCAAAACAACAACTAAATACAATTAACCAAAATGACAGTTGATAAATGTAAGTTAATAATTTTTGTTATATCATATCAAATATAATTTATTCATAAATATGTTATAATTCATATTATTTTTTGTTTCAAGATTTTATTTTATCTTTAACTAGTCAATTTTTTGTACAGGTTTTGCATCACAAAAAAAGAAAGGCTTGAGAACTCTTAGTAAACGTTATTTAGGTTAGATTATGAAATACTTAATTGATAAAATATTGTTTTAATTATTGGAAAGTTCCTTTATGGATATATCTATTTAAATTTATTCAGAATATTTTATCAATTTTAAACTGAACTATATTTAAAATATATATACATAATTTCTAAAAGTATCTTATTTTATTATAAATTAGTTGTTTTGGTTATTAAAACTTTTTTGCGATCATATTATTTTAAAAAATCATGTTCAGTGTAATATTACAAATTATGGAGGACCAATATTATTATTTTAATTATGATGTTTTAAAATTTATTAATATTATTTTATATATTAAATTATCTAACACTTTTTTTAATAAACATCATAATTATAAAAGAAATGTTTTATACATATATAATAATATGTACGTACTTTTTAAATTTAAATATTAAACAATATTATTCTTGACAACATAAAGTTAAAAACTATGCCATAAATTACAATATATTTATACACTCTTATTATTTATAAATTATAAGATACAAAAATGTTTTTTAATGATTTTATTTACAAAGTTATTTTTTATTTGTTAATTATATGTATTTTTAACCTAAAATACTTAATCTATATTCATAAAAATATATTTTCTCTAATTTTAATCTCTAAAATTAACTAAAGTTATTAGCAACAAAGTAAGTAATACTATACATTTATAAAAACTGATTATACTTTTTAAACAGTGTAAGCTTTTTAAAATCTGTACGCTTGAGAGATAAGTTAAATAAGGTAAAGGCTGTTTCTATGTTTTCTATACCGGTGGTTTCCAATAGGAAATCTGTGAATAATGCTAACTGGAAATCACTGTTATATAGGATCCTTTATCTTCAACACAATATTTTTCTTAAATTGTAAATTTAATTTTAATAATTTATTAACTAATACAAATATGTAATGTACAGACTAAATAGTGATCATTTTATGTAACATTGTATAATATATTTTATTAAGTTTAATTATTAGCATTGTATTTTTGTTTAGATAAATATTAAAGATAAAAACATAATTCTAATCACTAAATAGCTAATCTATATATAAATTAAAAATTGCATATTTCACATTAGAATAATTATTATTTTATTATAAAAACATACTTCAAATGTATATTAAATTTATGTGTATAACTGTTTTATCAGCCTTTACCTTGTGATAATTTGTATAAGATTGAGATTTAAAAATACTATTCATTAGAACTTATAAGTGATAGTTTAGAAAAAAATTCCGAATTTATTTAAAAATTATTCTTTTTAAGAATTTTAATTTAACTATTATTCTTTATGTAAATTGATAATAACACATTATCCAAAATTGATGTAAATTACATTGAATATAATTTTATGATTATATTGATGTTTATAATGATTCAATAGTATTTGTAAGGTGTCTTAGACATTATAATATAATGAAATTGGTTGACCTATTACATCTGTACATTATTAGTTGTTACAATAACTAGTGTACTCATTTTATTTTAAATTTTAATATTATACTTTTCATATGACTATTTGTTTTTTGGGTTTTTTATGACTGCATATTTACTATTAGTATTCTAAAAATATTATTAACAAAATTCTTTACATAATATAATAATATAATAAATTAAATAATTAAGTTGGGTATAGATTGATTTAAATGCTAGGTTATTATTGTTAATTTCAGTTTAAAAATTTGATGGTATGTGGGGGGAAAATTAATTAATATTTTGCTATTTTGGACACATAATATATATTTAAATTAAATTTTCTGAATGTTCTAACAATTTTTTTTACAAATTACAATTCTTTAAAATTGTAAATAAAGAAAATGTACAAATATTAGGTGTATAAAAGAGTGAACATACTATAAAAAATCAAAGTTGTCATATCAGTTACCATTTATTGGACACTTCACGTTATTCCCATTACAATTTTGGTGAATATTTTTTTAATGTGTAAAATTTGTATGTAACAACTATTTTACATAGATTTGTTATTATGATTTTATTACTTGGCCGCCATTTAATAAATTTTTTAAATTTACATGCCTATATACTTGTCATATTGTAATAATCATTTATAATTGGGTAATTATTTTTATAGGTAATGGATTGGTTATATGAATGTAACAAAACTTATTTTTTTATACTGAATATTATGTTTTTATTTATGTAGCTTATTTGTTTCATGTTATAAGTCTTTGCTATAGCAAAATTGATTTTAAAAACCAAAGAAATTATAATAATGTTTGATGTTGTAAAAAAGAGATAATTAATGTAATTACACTTACAAATATTTTGTTTTATATTTTTCGTAGTTACTTGAATAATGTACAATAAGATTGGTTGTTTTGTATGTTTTTTAACTATTGTTCTCATTTGTAAATTGTGTAAATACTAAAATATTTCTAAAACTAACAGTATGAACTTTTAATTTAATTGATGTTTTTTTTATAACTTTAGTAAACTTGCAAACCAAAAGAAATTACTGTAACATATTAAAAAAAAAAAAAAAATGAATATAACTTCTTAAACCAATTTGTATAATATTGAGAATAAATATATTCCACATTTTTTGTTACCAAAAACATTTATACTTAATACATTTTTAATGTCACAATATTATATTAAAAATCAAACTGATTAATCAGTTTATTTTTATTTTTTTGCTCAAAAAAATATATTTAATTTTGTATACAATATTCACATAATTTACATAATAGTATTCATTATAATTTTTAATTTAAATAAGTGTTATTTATAAATAATGTAATTTTGTTTAAAAATAATACATTTAAAAATTTTTGATAAAGTTATATTGCTGAATATATAAAAATCTTCATTTTTTATGATATCTATTGGTACAATGATTTTTTATATTTACTTAGTTTATTATATTTAAACATTATTTTTTATTAGTTAAAATACGTTTAATTTAAAATGATGTTAATTAGGTTTAATTGATAAAGAGTCTATTCATTTCTAAATAAGTATCTAATCCTATAATAAAAATATAATATCATATTACATTATATTTGTTTTAAAACAAAATAAATTTAATTGAATATTGTATAAAAAAATTGTTATACACTTTTGAGTTTTGTTCTATTGATTAATGTGATATGTATACTCTATAGTAATATATTTGTCAGATTATTTTTTTAAAAATTCTTTACTAATACCTATAGCTTAAATAAAATGTATATATAATGACAAATTAGAAAGTAATATAATTATTTATATATATATTAACTAAATTGATAAATATCCATTATTTTACTTTTTCTTCAAACTATGACTATGTATAGTTTAAAAAGTTAAGATGGTCAATAGTATGGCATTGTGCCAACATTTCCAAAGAAATGCGTGACATTATAATTTTTAATACTGCAACCTGCCAAAATTGTCTAAGTACTTCTTTTAACATTTTAATTCTATTTCTAATAATACAGTTTAAAAAGAGAGTATACTAATGGGTTTTAAGTGTATAAGTAATAAATACAAATAATAATAAACTATTATGTTCAGAGAATGAATCTGAGCAATAATTAAAGAGAAAAAAAATTATCTTAATAAATCTTATTTTACACCCGCTAAAAATACTCATTTTACATAGTTTTTTAGAAAACTAGAAAATATGTTGCATATAGAATATTTTTCATATCATAAAAGACAAATTATATTAGAACTATATTTGTAAGAAATATCTATGAATATACTTATACAGACCTTGCTTTAAGCTCGCATTGAATACACTATGCATAGTTGGAATAAGAATTAGTTGCATACATTTTTTTATAATTATTGGATTGTACTTGTAAGTAGGTTTTCATCTTTTGACTGAAATAAGAATAATTAGTTTAATAATATATACATTTTTAAGGGTATTAAAGTATTAGATAAATGTAAAAAACTAATTTTCAATAATATATTTTATTAAATATAATAATAATAAAGGAACCAAATATTGTGGATTATTCTTTTGATAATTATACATATTTACCCACAAATTATCGATGTATTAACGTTAGTTGATGGTTATTGGTTACATACAGTCACACATAGGTATAGCAAGGTAATGTTTTTATTATAAGATCTATAGTTATAAATTCTAAAAACATAGTATTTGGTCAATAATAATATTCACATTAATGTTTTTTAATTCAGATATGAGGTATAAAACCTACTGGTTTTTACTTTTACATAACTTCGAAATGATTCAGTTTTTAAATTTTTAAATCGAATAACAAAATTATATTCGGTAATTTTCAACAGCTCCAGAGTTAATATTTTCAAGTACGTAAATGTCTTAACTGCGTTTTACTTATTTTAGAATAAGGTATTCAATATATATTGAAGGTTTTTTATACATATATTCAATCATTCATTGACAAAATATTATATGTGTACATTGTATAGATGGTACAATAATTCACAAATAATATTTTCTTTTACCGGACATTTGAAAAACACCTATAACATTATATTATAACAAGCCGCACGGTGGTTACCGAATACCTAGATAAGTATAGTTATAGTATATACAGGCGTTACTAATATACACTCTCAAAGTAAAGTATGCCGCGGTCTGCGCGCATGGATGCGTTTTTCGATTATCAAAATAACTGCATAAACGCCATCTATCGCGTTTGTCTCGATATATGAAACATAGTATGAACGCATGTTTTTGTCCGTCTGCGCGTAAATAATATAACACCCAGCCAACCAATAATCGTAACAACAAAAACTCGGACGAGTGAGCAAAGGGGGATACAGGATATATATATATATAAACGTCGTAGAGCCCGTTGTAGCCTTTAGCCGTCATTGGTTTCAATCGCGAGCGCGGAACGACGCGGCGACCCTCTATCCGAAGTTTTCCCCGATGCGGAACATTATATTATGTATATATATAGGGTGCGATTTCCCTCCCGAGGAGCGCGATTTGGGCATGCGCGCCGTCACGGTGCGAGTAACATTTTACAAGCACCCCTGTCACCACCCCGTACGCACATCAGTGCACCAACCACCGGCGTCATAATCGTCGTGGAGCAAAAACAATGTACCTATAGGTAATGAAATAAACTATAGTTTTTCCTCATCGTCGGGACTCCGGTGCACACGGTGCACAGCGCGTGCAGACGGAGGAACGGTGTAGGTATATATAGGTGCGGGATAAGGTATTTTTTCGGCCTATCGTTTTTCTCGCTGTGTGCAACGCGAACTCAATGTACACGATGAATGCGTTATTGTCGATCGATATATCGCGACATAAACGTCTGTAGGTATTTTTAGTACATACGGGTGTATGAGTTTAGCTCGCTGGAGTTTATCGTATAGAAGAGAAGAAAAAAAAATGCGAACTGTATGTAACAGCGGCGGCATGATGGTTTACGCGCCGACGACGATCGGCGTTTTGTACCGCAACTGAAGAAATGAAGAAAATACAAGTGAGTGGAGTGGTGTGCCTACCTCCGCAGCGAGATCCACCAATTTTACAACCGGTACACTTTACTTACCTATATACGTATCGCTGTCAAAGTGTTCGTTTTGTTAATTTTACGTTTCGATAGATGTTTTTGAAACAGTTTTTGAGTACATGACTTAATGCAATATATATATATACATATATATTTATATATATGTTTCTCGTTCAACATATAATGACGAATCAATGCGGTATGGTGAATTCAATGTTCGAGCTTTAGCCCGGATTTTTTCAGTTTAATGATGAAAACTCGAGTTCGTTTAGTGCTGCTTCTATTCAGCGGTGCTCTTAGTTTGTTCATAATATTTCTTGTATTTGACGAAAAACCCAACAACGAAGATGCCAAAGTTTGTTTACACCATTAACCAATGACTTCTATTTACAAAAATGCAGAATAATAATTTTTTATATTTATTATTCGTTTTCAGGAAAAGTATTCTGCTCAGAAACGGAAATCACCAATCCATTACAAGCCTGTTAAACAGCAATACATAATACATCCACCAAATGTCGAACGTACATTACCCAACCGAAGTGAAATTATTCCCAAAGATGCTGTTTGGCAAAAAATTCATTCAACAAAGTATTATGCATTTTACATTTATACTTTATTTTCGGTTTATTGACTGATGTGTCTCAATTAATTATAGATACAAATTTTTTATTTATTCGGCATACTTGGATACAAGAATCAGATCTGTTGGACCACTAGTACGAATAATTGGTGCTACCAAAACTCGAAAACCAGATACAGTTTGGTGTAGATTATGGTATGCGAATAGTTCCAAGACTGTATCAGCATTTGTGAAACCGATACGTGAAAATTGGAATCTCAAGTATAGTGCAGTATTTGTGTTGTGCAAATTACCACCCGATGGAAATTATCCATTAAGCATATCAATTGTGTCTCACGTTAAAGATCCAATTACTAATGAAGTATTAGTTCAAATGCCAAATCCATCTAGTCAGTTAAAAACTGATATAGAGATTTGTGTCAAACCATTACATTATTATTATGATCGAGTAATTATGTCATATACAAACATCAACTACATCTATTCAAGTTATACATTTTAAATGATTTTGTTTTGTTTTAGGCAATACAACTTATGGAATTTGTTGAACTCAATTATTTACTTGGAATTGGACATTTTACATTTTACAAAAATACTATTGGTCCAAATGTTGATTGTGTTTTGGACCGTTACAAAAAAAATAATTTGGTGTCCGTTTTACCTTGGAAACTAGACATGGTGTCCAAACAAGAAATAAGAACCGAAGGAATGTTTGCTGCTCTTAATGATTGTTTATATAGAAATATGTATAAATCCAAATATGTGGCTTTTCTAGATATCGATGAAATAATTGTTCCTAGGCAAAATTATACTCTAATTCAACTAATCAAGTATGTTTAATTTAAAATTTTAATATTTATGTTTAAAATTAATTTTGTGTTATTTGTTTTTAGTTGGTTAAACATTTATCAAACACCAGCTGCTTATTCGTTTCGAAATGCATTTTTTTATATGCAATGGGCCGATGATGACACATTACCATTAGATCAAAATCCATTTCATTCAAATATTGTCGTGTTGCGTAAGACACGTCGTAAGACTAAGTTACATCCACATAAACAACGTTCAAAATATATTTGTGATCCACGACGAATAATAGAAGTTGGAAATCATTTTATTTGGGAATTCTTATATCCTGGTGATGGAACGTTTTATTTTACACCGGAACATGCCATACTTCATCATTATAGGGTCTGCGAGTACGGAGGAAATGATTGTGTAACCGCTGACTCTACAGTAGATCGTACTGTGTACAAGTACAGAAAAAAATTAGTTGACAGAATAACAAACACTTTGGGAAGTTTAGATACAAATTGTTTAATAGATGCTCAAGCAAACACTAATGAAACACTGTATTTCTCAAATTGATTGTTTTATAACATTTATTAATTTTCATAAAGTGTGCTTCCAATAATTTAATAAATAAAGTTATTTTGAACAGGGTGAACTAAACCTTTTAAATATGGTATTATAAATGAAATACATAAATGTATTATATTTAAAATTGTGTATTATAGCGTTTTTGATTAGACACCTTTTGCATTCTATGAAGAAATGTATTCAATTTGACCAATCTTGATTTATAGTCAGTGAAGATTGAATTGTGCAGACAGTGAATGTCTGCACACTAAAATAGTGTTATATGAAACATATGTAATTTATGAATCAAGAGTAAATAAAAAATAAACTTTAAATTGATGTCCGATATTTAATGAACACTTATCTTAGAATCTCGTAATAGTATTATCCACTGTTATTATCACTCGCCAATATTTTTACGTAAATATTAATCATTAATTTTCTTTACTTTCATACTTGACTACATACTCAGCTGTTTAAATTTTAAAGATCACCTTGTTTAAAACCTAGAACGCTTGAAAATAAATTCAAACGTCAAAAATCCGTTAACTAAATGTCTGACATTTAGATCGTTAAACGGGTTATTTTCGACATACTTCAGCTCCCTTAATTTTTGAAATTAAATAACTATACCGATCAAATGTAAAAACTATATTAAACATTATAACTTATTGTATAAAAATAAGTTGATAAGAATCTATGAATCATATAGGAAAAATTAAAATATTATTACGAATTACAACAAATATAAATACCTAAATAAGTTTTTAATCAAGAACATTACTTTGTTCAATACAAAGTTAAACAACTCTTTTTAGTTCTTATACATATATATTTTAAACAACCGTGACTAAGGTGTACATTATTTAACATTCGGACGCAGTTCCGTCAAAATTTTTAATTTTCCTTAATGTAAAAATGTTATCATAATATTTGTATACATAATATATATATATAATATTTTAATAAGGGAAGGGGGAAGGAGTTAATGTACATGGATAGACAAATGTGCACAGTTTAATATTGGATACACCTTAATGAATACGAAATAAATTAGAGACTAACAATTTTAATGCATATTTTAACAGTTTTATTAGTTAGGTTTGACTATTAGTCTATTATATAAGTAATGGTTTTACATTTCCTCAATTAAAAAGATACATTTCTTAAATTTTGATTTCAGAATTTGTTTATTTCGTTTCATCGCTAATACGGAGTTTCAATCAAAGAAACTATTTATTTTTTTTATAATGATGACGGCTATTTATCTTTTGGTACGATATTATTGTATAAATTATTAAATCCAAGTTTTCAATTTTATCGATCATTAAGCATCAAAGTGAGAACAATATAAATCATAATGTCATGATATCTCGTCCTATCGGACTAAATTCCAAAGTCTATTAAAGTCAATCGATTTTGAAATCGGATTAAAAAATAATAAATCATAACTCGGGTAGAATGTTCAAAAGTACACACAGTGAGATGCAAAAATCAAACATAACGTCCCGGGTATTTAAGATTGTTTATATTTTAAAACAAATGAATGTTTTCTCGCTTAGTAACCCGGCTGTTACGATTGTTGACAATTCGATTTTCGAAACAGTCCAATTAAAAGACGTGGTCATTTCGTTTACGGAGATTTATCGTCGACCGTCGAACGGAGACGACGAGCCGCATACAACCAAGAGACGGACGTGGACGCCAAGACACGTTTGCGACTGTTACGTGGAAGCAACCAGACCGAAGTCATCATCGCCCCGTCCGCAAAAGCCGGTGCCACAAGGTACCGTCAACCTGCCGTGTATGAACGTGCCAGTCACGTCCGCGATGTGGCTCGCGAGGCCGCCGTCAGATAACACGACGGTAACGACGACAACGTTGACGGTGCTCGGTATAAAGAGTAAAAAGACAGACGCGGACCAGACGGCGACAATGCAGAGTTTATGTGGAAGAGACCCGCGGCCAGCGTCGAGACGTATTCACCACTACTACGTCGTGGTGGCCAGACCGAAGCCCATAGCCCTGTCCGGAAAAGCCGGTGTCGTGCAATGCAGCGAGAAAAACGTGGACCGTTTCATAGGAACGTTAGCCACGTGATTTGATCGATTCGAGAATGCTTGTTTGTTTGTTGTTATTTGTTTTGTGTTGTTTCGAGTCGTTTTATAAATTATATACATTATATTTTAAAGATTATACTTATTACTATAAAAGGTGCTGACATTTTTAACGGGGAGGACCCCCAAAATAAAATTCTGGCGCCTCATTCGGCGAACCGTCACCGCGTACCGTACTATGTATAATTGCGAAAACAGATTTTCGTCTTCGCCGTTTTCTATGATCTCAAATGATTCCCAAAGGAATACTTAGTACCGTGTACGTAATTGTGGTACAGGTATGCCCATAAACATGGGTCAACACGTACAGGAACATCAGGGGAAAAAACGTCTCGGCTTCGGTTGTAAAATCGTTGATGTTCGTTCCTGGGTTAGATCGAAACCATTGATTATGAAAAAATTGTGTATTCTATAATCAATGATCGAAACCCGAAACTGCGAATAATCGGCATGACTAACGTGTGTTAGAGAAGTCGGAATGTGGACCGAAAAAAATTAATTTTCAAATATACTTTTAAAAAATGTTTAACAATGAAATATATTATAAACTTAATCGAAACAAAAGTATTTAAACTTAAATATGTAGTATATACAATGTGGAAAGAAAATTAACTCATTTATAAAATGTTAACAAAGATATAAATTAACAACATTAATGCATTATATACCTTCTATGTTTTCTTTCAAAGTAGAAATGTTAATAACATCACAAGCAATGAGTGGATTATTTTTAGTACATTTGTTCATGTACACAGCTGTTTGTTCTAGGAGATGATTATCAAATGCTTCATCACTATTTCTTGCTAAAAGTACTTTATTAATGTCTTCAGTAATCTTCATTGACGTTAGTTGCTTGAAATTAGATTTCAAAAAATTCAAAATTTCAGTTTTCAAATCAGATGCACGGCAAACAAAATTCAATAAAAATAATCCTTGTTCTCCAATTAAACTTTTGACACTATTTAATATATCTTGTGTCAAGAAAGCTTTGGGGGGTCCACTCAAACCTAATGTTGGATCTTTAACATCTATATCGTATACTATAGCATCATATTTATCACCATTTTTAACAGCATTGCATAGGTACTCAAGGCCATCACAAATTTTTATTTCTAATCTACTGTCCTCGATTAATCCAAATGCCTCTTTGGCTATTTTGTACACAGCTAAATCTATTTCTAAAGCAACAATATTGACATTTGTATAGGAAGTTACCAACAAATTTGTAAGTACGCCTCCACCTAAACCAATTAGTAAAATCCTAGGTTGTTTGTTCGGCTGATTTGCGATAATGCCTACACCAAGTCCCAAATACGATATGTAATCACTGTGGAAATGGGAATAATCTATTTTGACATTGCCATTTTCAGTCAGTAATTTTGCTTCAGATTGAATGATATGAGGCATGTTAAGGAACACCAGACGTCTAAAAGTTTCTTGATTTTTTCCTGTTACTTCTTCTATTACAAACTTTCCAGAGTGTTCACTTTCACTTTCCATAATGATTTTTCTGTCTCCAAGTTGTTCCTCTAATGATAAAAATAATATGGTTTCTCCACGTTTAATAACACCTTGCGGCGCTATTTTTACCATAAGTCTTGATAGTTCTTGTTGCACTTGTTTTAAATTCTTGTAAACTTGTCCTCGATGCATACTGATAATAGCTAAACGGTCTACATTACAATTCCGTCGTAGTATATCTTGTCCTTCTTTATTGCTGAACAACCATTCATGTTCTCGACCATGAGGTACAATGAATGCAGAAAATGTCATTTTATTTGGATTAATTTTTAAAGGATTTTCAACAATAATAATTGTGTAACGAGGTTTTTTCGTCTGACAACAATTAATTTCCAATTTTAAATTTGACATATCTTCCATTTGACATTTAGTGAGATCAAAACACACTGAAATAGATGTCTGAGTATCAATAACTATTTCTAGCAGATCATCTATAGAATCTAATCTTACATTTGTAAGTCCATCTGGGTTCCATTCTAACACTGGTTTAGCTTTGGGTATTTTATTTACTTTAGTGCAAACAACCATAAATACTGGTTGGCCATTAAAGTCTGGAGAGTCTTCGATTTCTGTACATTGACACACTCGAATTATCCAACCATTTTCACAAAAATATGATAATATAAACTTTGCAATATGATATTGAAGAAGGGAGACACAAATATAACGTCCACCAAACTTCAACATCCTTTTAATTTCGTTAAACATTCCCATTGCGCGCATAAGCGATTCTGCTTCTCCATCTGGCATCAAAGCATCCAAAATCCCTTTGTCAATAACAACACTAAATTTGTCATCTGCATATCCGGTATTTAATATATCTTTCATTTCGTAAACTAGACCGGGGTATTGGTCATTGTGTTTTTTTTTCATATTGGCGATTACCACTTCGCTGTTGTCAACACTGGTCATGTTGGTGAAACCATCCACATACAGGTTTAAACTAAGGTCAGAATTTCCGCATCCCGACATCAATATAATATCCTTAGCACTAATGTATTTGGTGAGTAAACGTTTTAAATTTGCATAGTTACCGTACCATTCGAACGTGGTCTCACGCTTTGTGAAGAACGAGTCCCAATACTCTGTCGTGCTGAAATCGCTGTTCTTCTCGGGCACCAAGCTCATTTTGGATCGTATCACGAACAAAACAAAGTGCTATTAATAATGAATAACAGTAAACTGTAAACTAACATTTACACTAGTAATATACACGTTTATTTATCAATAGATCATGGTGTGATGTATGGTGTGATCGAAAAAAAAGTAAATAAGCGCCAAAGCGGCTAATCGCATGATAATATTGTTTTAAATTTATGATAAGATTATATACTGATAAGTGTTATCACTTATCAGTCTTATCAGTCGTGGCCGCCACATAGAAGGAACTGCAGTTTCCATTTTACAGAATAATCAAATAATCAAACTGAAAATTTATAGAAACGTAATATACGACTATTATAGTTATTACTATTTTATTCAATTGATAATATTAAACAGTATCGGAAAATATGTGTATTTACTATTATTATTATAAGTCCAAAGTTATTGAAAAATGAATTAAATGTAATTTTATCAAAGATTAAAGGATAAAAAATTTAAGGTATATTGAAAATTGTTATTAAAAAAATATTTTTAATTCATACTAACAATAGTTAATTATAATTATATTTATAATCAAAATTAAAATGGTAAAATAATACAAAAAATCAATAAACCAAATTATTGATTTTTCCTCTCGTAATTTAATATAAATATACTATGTAACTTTTTTATTTTTATAGTATTATTGGAAATATGAATGACAAAATACTGAATATGGATGTTTGATATTAATACTAAATAATATATCTTGAATAAACAAGTTGTTTTAAAGTTTTAAATTTAGAATATATGTAATGGACAATAGTTAAAATAATATTTTAATTTAGAATAAAAGAAAAAATATTTTTATTTGTTTTATTTGGACATACCATTTAATTGTACGTAGTTATTTGAGTATTTATATATTAATATATTTATCTTTAAATTATAATTTCTTCAAGTTAGTTAATTAGAGCAAGTAATACATAATTTTTAAAAGTAAAAAACTATAATATGTTATACATTTAAATACTTATTATATTTATATAATTAGAAAAACAAAAGTTGATTATAAGTTTAGGTATTTCAATTTCATAATGTAATTTTTAAGAAAAAAATAATAACATACATAATATGCATTAACTGTTCATTATAATACTGTAAATTACAAAAAATAATTTATTTAAAAATATATATTTACATTTTTAACAAAATATAAAAGCATGTAGATAGTTTTCAAAGTTCTGTACATAAGTATCTTATTTTTCTGTTTATTTGTCCTATTGATTTGTTGCTGTAGTCACCAGTTAAATTTAATATAAATTCATACTAGCCAATATTAAAATACCAAAATGTAAAAATACCCTCAAAATGTTTATATACAATTTCTATCATTATTATAAAATAAAGATATATTAGTATAGATGAAATTATAAGACATACGTATATTATAACTCTTAAATTTATGTCTTTACTCAGTAGGTAAAACACTCGCTGAGGTCATTGTAAAAAAATTGGTAAGTACACAATGTATTTACACACAATTTAAATTTTTAAAAAGGGTGTATAAAATATGTTTTTTTACATGACAATAACATAAATAGGTTAGTTAATTTATTTAAAATATGAAACGTGTGAAATATGTGATGCCAAGAGTTAACGTCAAAAGATGTAAACTTAATCCATTGGACAGTGCATGGTTACAGAGATCGCCGTGACAAAAACACATGAAAACCTTCTTGTACTCCCACACGGTGTCATCACAACGTTCTTCGGCGTCTGATGGTCCTCTCTGCAAGCATGTCCTCTGCGTAGCTGTATCGAAATTCTTGTTCTTTGGCGTCCGAGTTCCGCGTCTCGATGATTTTCCCACACCATCCGGACGCGCATGGTACAGCTTCTACGCCGATCCCGGGCTCTGAACTGATTTGTGTAACGTTGGTATACTTAAAGCGATCTTTGCAGCTGCCTAAATCGCCCCGCGAACGGCAACTGAAGCAGCGCTTCACGACACTGCCTGAAAAGTCAACGAGCCCAACGCACAACAAGAATATCGCGACGATCGACCTGTTGCTCATAGTGACGAACGAAGTATATTCCACGAATGCCCGTTCCACGCCATCAAAGCACTTTCACTTTTGTTTTTCCCCACCTCGGCAACACATTTAAAGAAACGAAAAATTCAAATCGACTACGGAGAGTGACATTAATATTATCCTCTCATTCGGAATTTTGATGTCGGCGGTGAAATATTCGACATGTACCCGTAAACAACATAGTTTGGACTTTTAAGACCGTTGAACAAACAGAGAATTGTTCCCAACGACATATTTTAATATTATTTTAAGCGAAAAATAACGTATAGATATTGGTATCTGTATTGGTAGCAATGAAAAAACAAGAATGGGAAGAACGAAATACCTGATTATACAGAGTGAACAACAGAGTTTGTTTATGCGAACGGTTTATTCGCGTTCTTGACAAATTTTTTGACCGGTTTTCTTCTATGATTATCTATAACATAATCTGTTGAATAATTTCATCTTGTTACGGTTGCACCGAGGACTAAGATCAAAAAAAGAACAAAATGTATTATGTGTATTTGGCACGCGCTGTATAAATATATCTTGAAAAATATATATGATACTAAACAAGTAAACTCTTTAGTCTTTATTATACTGGAGTACATTATGTTCATGACACGTTGGCGTAACTGTTGGAAGTCTGACTAATAATTATTGTTGTAGATGGTTTCCAACTATGAATAATGTACTATAGTAGGTAGTTGATTTTCTATTAAGGTTATTGAGTTTTGTCGTTGGTGAAGAGTTTCAAATTTATGGAATGTTACTGGTAAGAAATATTCTTTCAGATCGAAAGAAAACAATAATCACATGCTATTGATTTGCCAATTAAATTTGTTTTTGTATTATTATTATTGCTATTTCAGTATTTTTAACTCAAGAAAATGAATGAAAAAGACCACCAGAATGGAGTGCATTGTATGCGTACTCCAAGAACTCGTACTGAAGTGTCATATTGTCCTCAGACGGCACCGGCGGGACTTGCGTCACTTTACATGTTATGTAAAAGAACATACCCAGATCAGTGTAATCCGTTACAAGCCACTACTGTAGTTAAATATTGGTAAGTAAAGTAATTACACTCCAGTAAGTGATGTTAAATTATAATAATGGAAATTTTATGTTTCATACTAAGTTTCTTAATTCCATTAGAAAACAAATTTGTATTAAATTAATTAGTTATATATATATATTCAATTTCAAGTAGATAGGTACATAAAAACAATTTTAATGTGCCTTATTAAATTATTATTTTATTTTGTGCCCATAATAAGTTTTAAGTTTATTTTGATTTAAAAGACATACCTAATCAAACTTTATTTTTTTTCACTGACATGTTTACTGAATGTTATCATATTGTAAGTAAATTAAAAATTATAATTGTTGTATGTATATATTTTGTATATAATAAATATAAAAAGGAAAATAATCTCATATATAAGAAAACATAATTCGTTAGAACACATTGAAAAATTTATCTAAAAACAGAATGTTTTATTGGGCAAGATACTAAAGTGGATTTAGGGTTGGTCTCTATAATCATTTCCTGTCTGTATTTATTTTTGGATGACACATGTGTTCTTTTGGATGGTTTATTTTTATGTAAGGACTTTAATTGCCAATGTAGCTAAAGCAAAGAAATAGGTCTATTCATTGAACTAAAATACTTATACATATATATTTTTTTTTTTTTTTTTGATAACATCTTAAATGAATTGTATTAGGGTAATTGTTCAAAAAAGTTATTTTTAAGCAAAATATGGTTTATTATGCTAATTATTAATTTTAATGCATTCAAAATATTAGATTTAGTAGTTAATATAATTAAAATAAATAATATGAAATATTAAAGAAATGCTTTAAAAGAAAATTTTTAAAATTATTTGTACATAAATAATAGTATAATAAATAAATAGGTCTTGGACTTCTTATTTAACATATAAAATTATATAACATAACATATTTGTTATTGATTTTAAAAATTACTTTTATTTATTTATGTATAGTCATTGTTTTATTGATTAACAATACACATTTGTACACTTTTGGTATACCAAAATTGATAAAGATAAAGTATAATCTATGCCAATTTTGAATTTAATATTATGGTATATTTAAAAAATAATAATAATTAGTTATATCACTTAAAATATTTCTGAATAATCTTTAATAAATATACTTTTTAAGGCTTGGTGGACCAGATCCATTGGACTACATTAGTATGTATAATAATCCAGGTGATCGAATGATTGGTATTCCACCACATTGGCATTATATCAGGTAATTATAATAATTTTCTTTCAACTATGTATAGTATTCAAGAATTATTGATGCTAGTTCAAAAATTATATGGATATTACATACAAATTTGATAAATCTAATTCGTACTATCTACATTGTTGTATAGTTTTAAATATTATAAATTTATTTATATAGTTTCGGTTTATCTGATTTACACGGTGACGGTCGTGTACATAATACTTCAAATGGCCCAGATGGACCAAGTGGATTTGGGTTTGAATTTACATTTCGTCTTCTTAAAGATACTGTGGAAACGACTCCTCCTGCTTGGCCTGCTCGTTTGATGCAGACGCTTGCTAGATATGTTTTCTCAACAGGTATAGTTCAATAATATATTATATGATAGTATATTACTGATGCCGTCTTTATATTATAATATCATACTTTGGTAATTATTATTGTCGTTAAATATTTCATAATAAAAGTTTTGCAATGCAGGAAATACATTATATGCTGGAGATCATGTGTCTTGGCATTGTGGCCTAGATGGTGGTGAGAGTCGTTTACAGCATATGTTGATGGGTGAAGATCCACAATTACAAGTCACTGTAACACCACACGGTACGGTTAGATTTGTTCAAATTTTCGGCGCATGTTTAGAAGAATTACAAGCGGTTCAAAGATGGAATGGACCAGGAGTATTACAAATATTGAAAAGACATTCAATGTAAGTATATGATTATAATTATTAATGAAAAATGTTACAATTTTTATTATAAAAATATAATTTGTTTTAATATAATATTTAATTATAATTTTTATTTATTTAAAAAAAAATCATAGAATATTAGATGTATCGTATTATTTTAGCTCATCTCCACCTTACATTCCAACAAGTTCCTCATCGCTACCGACTCTCTCTCTTGTCTGCAATCTCTCTCGTCCAATGTATTCCATTCACCACCAAACTCTCTAATATGCCAAATTATAGAGCTTTTGTTCTATCTCAATGTTAAGGGCTTTGATATCCAATTTCTTTGGATCTCAGGGCACACTGGCATCTCTGGTAATGAGATAGCCGACTTCTTGGCCAAAAGCACAGCGTCAATCCAACTTCCACCCAATAATCTAATTCCCTGGTCTGATTTCTGTCCCATACTCAAAGCTTGTGTACACCGTCTATGGTCTAATTTTTATAATAACCTTCCACCTCACTTTGCCACTTGGTATAGAACCATAAACCCTACTATTCCAGTTAAGCTATGGTTTCATAATCTAAACTTATCCCGCAAAGTAATCAGCTCATTTTCCCGCCTTCGTTTTGGTCATACACTTCTCCCTTCACATTCTTTTAAATTATCCCTTAATGACTCGCCTCTTTGTATTTCTGCTCACGCTCCAGCCATCTGTGATATCAACCATATTCTTTTTGACTGTCCTGCTTGGTCAGCTGAGCGCCTTCGTTCTTTTTCACTGCTTCGCTCTCTTAACATCCCTCTTACTTCTCAGTACATACTTTCATCTCAATCATCCCTTTCCATCAGTGCAACGATCTCTTTCATTGTTAATTCTGGGCTGCTTATATAACATAGCTTTGTATATAATTGTCGAGACTTTAACACAAAATTTCAAAAAAAAAAAAAAAAATCGTATTATTTTATACAGCAATTGTTTAATATTTTATAGATGTAGTTATAATTTAAGATTCAAAAAAGTTGATAAATCAATTTTATTAATAAAAATATACTAATATTTAATATAACTAAAAGTACAAAAATATTTATATTATTATTGAATAAATCAATTTGTAATTCAAATATAAATAATTATTCACAATAAATGTAAATAAATACATTTTATTTCATATTTATATCATATAAGTTATGAGTTATAATACTTAATTTAGTAAGGAGGAAAACAAATTATATAATTTAGTTTTTGAAGTATTTAATGATGAAATATTATAAACATTATTATTATTATTATAGTACTGGAGGTTCATGGTTAATAACAAACATGCGTAGAGGTGAAAGTATGTTTGATGTAGATCCTTCTGTTCACGATGAAGTAGCCGATGGTATCAAAACTGAGGGTTCAAATTTATGTGGTATTAGTGCTCACTGTTCTTGGGAAGAAACAAATAGCAAAGGTATGTTTGCATAAAATAAATTTGATATTTATAATTTTTAATTTTCACTATTGTTTTCAAACATTTTAGGAGATAAAATATCATGTTTCAAGTCAGTTGAACATTCTATGAACAATTTACGTATTATTAATAATTCTAAAGAAGTAAATGGGTAAGCATTGGTTTTTCATACAGCCTTTCTGTGAAAATGTTTAAATTTATTAAGTTAACTTCTTTTTAGAGATGCAAAAGAAACTGATTCAAATTGTAGAAGCAGTGAATTATCTTCGGAATTGGCTCAAGAACAGTTTATAGAAAATGTACATTTAACATTTAATTTAGAAGCTGGACTTTTGCTACCTTTTGTATTGAAGTACAGTAAAATGATTCATTTTTTTAAGCGTATTAATAATATTAATTACGAAATTTTTTAATTTTCAGAGGTCGTATTAGGCATGGCCGTCATTTTACTTTTAAAGCAGTGACCGGTGATGCAACTATTACTTTTGTTGCTTCGTCTGTATCCGGATCGCTTGTCAGTGATGAAAAACCATATGTAGCTGAAGGATCTTGGTTGCAAGTATTAGTACCAAATAGTTTTCTTGATACAATGGAATCTGGTTTAAAGTTCCTCGACGAGCCAGTTATGGTAAATATATTTATGCAAAATTGTTAATAACGACATTTTGACATTTTGTATTGACAAATTTATGACATTTTCACAGGAGCAGTTGCCAAAAACTGTCAACTGGCCAGACAGAAATTTAACTATAACAATTACTCCGGAAAATGTATAAAATGCAAAAGTATTTTCTTTATTACTCTTAATTTTGACGGACATTTTGTCTTCTTTCTTTTTTCTAATTACCTTATAATATTAGTTCCTCTAATACCTATATCTTTGTTTTATCTTTATTTAATGTGTATTATTATTATTATATATATATATATTTTTACATCAATTACTAATTTACTTTGTCAACCTCTTTTACAGTATTAAAACAAAACTATAAGTATATTATAGTGCCCTTCAAACATATCAAATAAATTGTATTGTCTTAATTATTTTTTTTTAATAAAATATGTTTCTTAAACTGAATGATATATATATATAACATGTTAAGAAGTGAATTTATATACTTAAAAATAATGATTATCGTTTTATGTTATGAAAACCAAACCAACTAAAGCTTCAATTTTGTGGTAAGAGACTTGGACTTGGATTGTCCAATGGATTAATTAACCTATTACCTTTAAAACATCAAATGTTGATTCTACATTTATTAAATAAGTACAGGTACTCATGGTGATTCGTTATTTACATTTGAACAAATTGTTAATGACTTATTGATATATTTTTTGTGAAATTACAACTATTCAGCATAATAAACATGTTGGAAACAATATTTATTGTAGTTTACCAAACCATTATTTTTTTGAAATTTTGTTTTTTGTTTCATCAACTACCATAAAATAAATGATAACCTTTATATGAATGAATATTGTGTTCAATATATGTATTATAATATGTAATTAAATGATTGATTGTAACAATAAAAGTTAACATAATTGAATGCACTGCGATCATGAAAAAGTTGGTCACATTTAGTTTGTGAATTAAACAAGTTATTTGAATTTATAGATCAATGACATTATTAGGGGCAGAGAAGAAGGATATGATAAATTTAAAATATTTCATATAATATGTAGCATTGTAGCCATGTAAAATATGTGGGAGCTTTAAGGATTCACAATAGTCACACAAGCTATATTGTAATAAATTCGACAATTCCGTGAGATCATAAGTACATGATATAAAAAAATTCCAAATCATTATAAATGACAAAAACAAAATATGGCCAACATTTCTGATTGAAGTTTTGAAATAATTGTATTAAATTATGTAGACTAAAAAAAAATTAGTACAAAAAGCATTTTACCGTGCATATTACATTCCATATGTAGTATAAATGTAATCCTCTGATTGCACTATGCTTCTATTGGCTTTTTGTAAACAATCGAATGTTTAATAAATACTAAATACAACATGCATAAATAACAATTTTCATTGTTTATAGTTCGAAAAACAATGTCCGATTGTTTTATTACGAGATTGTAAAGTATAGTGAAATATATTATGGTTAGTAATCGAAACAATATATGCATCATAGCTATAGCTGTACATGTACCTAAGACCACTGCCGGTATTTAGGATTTTTTCTTGGGAAATGTTTAGAATTTTTAGAATATTTGTTAAAAGACAAATTATATGGCATCTATATACATAAGAAATTACTACTTGTATACTATATACATACTTTATTAGTTATGCTTCGTTGGAACTTTGAAAAATTATTTGCGTACCTACTCGAATAAAATCGATTTTCTCGAGTTGTCGCAATTGTTTTTATGACTATGGGTTGTACTCCTAACAAGACTTTTGTCATTCGATTATTTAATTAAAATATGAATAGCTATTAAATTACTGTTTTCAAAGTATTAAAGCATAGAGAAAAACTTCTAATTAACTAATATGAAATGTATTTTATTAGAATAAAAAAAAGTCAACTACGACTTTTATTGTAGATCGCTTTTTTAATAGCTATCCATAGACGTCTTACGTTGTTGATAGTGATCAAGTTCTCCTGTCATTTTAAACACTTCGAAAATGTCGAAAAAAATATGCGAACCACCGCAATAGACATCAATGACGAAATACGTTTATGACTGGTTTAAATATTTTCGAAATGTATTTAAAATAACAGGAGGTGTGACAAATATACTGAAGTTTTCATAATGGGTAAACCTATACCTATTTACTCTATACTTATATATATTGCACATATTATAATATATATTAAGCACTTCCATACGTTTTATATTCAAGTATATTGACCACGATAAAATACCTAATTTTGTCGACAGGTAATTCAATTATCACCATTTATATTAAATTTTGTAAGTACTGATTATTATACAAAAAATAAACAATTTTACATCTAACATTAAAAGCAATTACGGGAATTTTTTTTCCGGAGCTGATTATTTTTCGAAGACATCAAAATTTTTTTTCAAAAAATATTCTATTTGAGATTGATTACATACATATGTTGTTCAAAAGCTTTCTAACAAAAAGTGTAATGCATAAATTGAAATCGTTTCAGGTGACCTTCGAACCATCATAATCATGCCCCGAGATACGGCCTTGGTCGCGTACCGCATACTATTATAGGTTACTCGATCGATATATAATCGAAAGTATATACAATAATTTAATTTTAACTATATATATATGTGTGTGTGTGTGTGTGTGTGTGTGTAGATAACTACGTTATTATATGTTATTCCATCCCGAATCCTTCGGCGTTTAGTATGGCTGTCATTAGTTTTTCTCTAAGCAGGTCGTGGTCAGGATAATGGGGCAGTACCAACTGATTGAAACAGGTGTGCGCTTCGGGCAAGTAATCAGATCTGTTGGGACCCCTAGTTATTTTGAAATTCATATCGCCCATACCGCCGACCGGAACACGGTCACTTCCAGTGACGAACAGCAAGAACTTACGTTTTTGATCGTCCGACAATGATTCGACGACGTTCCAAAATTCACTGGTTAATTTGGAAAAACAAATTTTAAACCAAAGTCCTTAGCACGAGAACGTATGGAAATCGATCGTGCTTAAGCGGGTCGGACGTACTTACCAAATAATGCCTTCGTCCGATCGATATCCGTCGTATTCGGTAGCTTTGCGCAGTTCGTGCAGATCTAACGTTTCTGTACCGCAAACCAACAGTTCGACTTCTTCGGGTCTCAGCATCTGCAGGTTTATATGACGGTTTTAAGTTAAGTTATAATAATACTGTCGAAACATCGTATAGTATTGCAGATACTTACGATTAAAGCATTCGAGGCGCACACGCTGTGAAATCCAAAGTAAAACGCACGGAATTGTTCGTAAATAGCTAAATTAAGTACCCAGTTCAAGTACAAGTTTACATATTCCTCGCGACTATTGTTTGTCACCGGTATATTTTCTCCGTTTGGTTTTAGTTTGTGAATATTGGGCGTTCTGTGTTCTTCTAATGAAACCTATGATAATAAATATATTGCACGTAAATAGTAAAATAGACAATTATTAAGTGATAATCCATGATTAAGTAATATCCAGTATTCGTTTATAATTTATATGGTTCTACACCGTATAAATAATTAACACGGAGTCGATACTTGAAGTCCTCGCGCTTCCAGAGGTATCATTTACTTTATTTTATATGTATAATATATACTTATCACAATTATTATAAATTCATCACATATTCATCCAAATATTGAATGTATGTAAGTGTTTGTACATATTTTTATATGCTTACTAGGTTCCCATTTAGATACCTCGCTAAAGTATACATATATATGTGTGTGTGTATGTGTGTATGTATTATATTGTTATATTCAAATTTTACACATTGATAGGTACAAATTACCAAATATAATATTATAATATACAGAGTAGTTGATTTAAAAGTCTTTTTTTCAATTATTCGTATTTTGGTGTTAAAATTAATTTTAAAATTTTATTTCATTAAAATAAAAATTATTATATTATTTACATGGGTTTGCTTAAAATATGTTTTTTTTTTATATTTTATACTTAAAATATCCTCGTTCTTATTTTAAATTATATGTACTCAACATTTAAATAAAATATACAGGATATCATTATAAAATTAAAAACATAATACAATGTTTAAATTTACAAATCAAGATAGCGAATAAATATTTTAAAAGTATGAAAACCATACAGTTGATTGTACAAAAAATAAAATGCACAAGATTTTGACAATACTATTTATTTCTTCTTCACATCCATACGAGAATCCTAGTATAACATTGTATTTGATATCTTTAAGATTACAAATACAAAAATTAAGCAATACCTAATATATTAATAAATTACTTGAAACGTAAGTCCCATATCTTCTTCAACATTCCCTTCATATTCCAGAAGATGTTTTAAGCCATTGGCTACATCCTAAAATAAAACCACGTTAAAAAATTTACTAATATTATTAAATAACTATTAATATATACATGGTTAAATTATTATGTCATCATAACATTGTTTTTAATTTACCATTTGACGACCAATAATATTATTTCGTCAATATCAATAATCAATTTGTAAACAAAAAATATGTATATATGTTAGGATATCTAAAAACGTCATCCGAATATTGACCACATTATTAGGTAGGAGATACTAACCGGCATGATTTCGTGTAAATCGTCTAACGTTGGGTTTTCGACGACGCCCACGTTGTCGTTGTTCACGGCCGGGACAACAGGCGGCGACAATAGTTTTCTATAGCAAATGCCCGGAAAACTCAGGTCGAGTATGATGGAATTATATACGGCCAAGCCCATCAGCACACCGATCAGATTGTATTCGCGGAGGTTCATGTGATCTGTTTGACCAGTGCTGAACCAGTAGCAACAAGAATGCGAGTAATACACGAACATGCCATACTCGGCGTGAAATATCTCTCGGATCAATAGCAAAAACCATTCCTTCGTCAAACCGCCCATGTCCAGTCCTGGTTCTCCAGCGAATGTGATTTTCAGCTTTTTCTTCAAATCTTTTTGCTTAAAAGCGATCTGAGAACGCATTGGTTTAAATAATGAATATAACCGTAGGTACTCAGCTGATAAAACTGTATTTAGATTGTATTTTGTTCGTCAAATTTTTTTTATACTATAGTAAAAATAATTGTTACTTAAAACATACTATACAGAGTCTAATATTTGAATTACAGCAAAATTGACTGTTTTCAAAACTATGAAAATAATAAACTGTAACTACTGACTAGTATTATATTTAGCTATGAATATAATATATATTTTTGATTTCCATTATTATATAGCTCATATAGTTTTAAACATTTTAGGTATTTAAACATTAAACATTTTTTATATTAACATGATTGTATTCATATCATATATTATCATTATTTTATACTAAATACTGTGTTATTGAAATTTTATTTTTAAACATATTATTTTTTCGACAAAAATATATTTATATGATGTATATATTTGATAATCAAATATATATATATCAAGATTAATAAATATATTTGATATGACGAAAAATATTTTGCATTAACCACTATGAAAAAATTGTACGTATATATTGGGCTATCTGTAAATACCTACGTTAGGAAATTTGTATCGAAGCAAAATCATATGTATACGAATCAATTTGTTTAGCAATAGAAGAAATATTTTTTTTTTTGACTCTATACCTAATACCTATAAGTCAACATATACATATTTATATGAATATTAATACCCATGTCATAAATATAAACTTAAACAATCGCAGACAAATCGTAGACGAAACAAAAATAATAATTGCATGATATAAATGAGTATATAGTATAGGTCATCATTATATATGGTTTACATTTTTAATTAAACAATTCTTTTATTTATTAATAAAGGTAAAAGTAAAAAAGTCTGATTACACATTGTTACATTCCGAATTTGTTTACAAAAACAATGAAATAACTTCCATTGAAAAAAACTACGTTGTTGATAAAATATTTAAAAATAATTTCATTTTTTTGTCAACGAATATTATCAACAAAAATAATCGTATACTTTATATTAATCAGTACACATAGTACTGTTTTAAATGTATACAATTATCTGTAAATAATACTATACTCTCAGAGTCGCGCGTGACAAAAGCAATTGGAAACGATTGACTGGGATTGTTTAAAGAAAATAAGTAAGAGTGACCAAACAATATATTGTCACAAGCTCTCAAAGTATTCTGTGCGAAGACATATCTACAATGCAAACTAAAAATTACTCTTTTTTTACCTCATTTAACGAATCTTGTACCAAATGCGATCTCCTGATGTTTATATTTAAAAAGAATATATCGATATTGGGCGTTTGTCTTCTTGCAACTTTAGATACCAATGATTTTCTAGCGTTTAAAATCATTTGTTGTTCTGAGTCTTTAGTGAGTATGATCCTCTTTGCAATAATACTTAAGATGAACGGATATTGGCAATACGAAAAACATTCGTACGGTCCAAAACTTTGCCAATTGTAATAATCACGCATTAGATCAATGTGATCTAACGCAGAATTATACAATTCTGTAAAATGCAAGAGTTCTGACCCTAATTTGTTGGCCGCATCTGAAATATATTTAGTACAATATTTTTCATATCGATTAATTATTAAAATTATATTATTACTGAATCCGTTTAGGTGAATATAAAATTACAGAAAACCCGATTGTTAATAAACATTTAAAATTATTGTCACCAGTGAATATTTTTTGTGCGTTAATTCACCATTGACCAATGTCGGTTGACACATGAAATTTACATATAATATCGAAAATGTAAACATTTATAAATGTTACTAGTATAGATACTAATTAAAACTTGGAGATTGTCAAAGGTGCCATTTAGTTAGGTTGATTTTGTATATTATATTATTATATCAGTGGCGTATTCGTGGAAGGGGTTTTCACCTCCCTCCCTCAGAGAATTTTTTATGAGACAACAAATTTACAATCACATTCTTTTTACACTATTTATAAACTTATATAAAACCCATACTATTTTAATATGATTACCCCACCCTCACATTTTTTTATAAATACGCCATTGTATTATATTATATATATATAGTATACAATAAACTCACAAATTAATGCTAAACATTTTGTTGCCGATGGTATCCACCAAAGTGTCTTCGCTAATGGTGGTAGAGATTTGTCATTGGGAGAAAACTGCCGTAAAGTAATGAATTGCATAATATATCTTATCAACGATCTCAATTTGTCCACTTCCAATCTTGAATATAACATTAATATTCATACACAAACATTCAAACAAATGTTTATTTGCACGAATAATATTTACGATTATAACAGTATAAATTGTACCAATTTGCTATGTATAAATATACCGATTGTTAAATGTATTTCTGTTTGAAAATCCTAAGTTTAATTGTTAAATCATAAATGCCAAGATATTATCGACTAACCTACACGCATAACCCATAAATAACATATAATCTTAAAAGCCGAATTTTATATAAACTATATATATATAACTTTACATTAAAACGGTTTTATGCCAAGTTTATAGAGGATTTCACTGTTCTTCTGAAAATAGTTTTTCTTGAAGTTTAAAAAAAAAATACTGGAATTATATGTATACAGTTCTGAAAAATGTAGGTAAATCACTATTTATATTTAAATTTTGCAATGAAATTAATAGTTTTCTTGCGTCATTCAATATTCAATAGAAAAAACATTGATATGTGTATGGCTTTATATATTGCATCAAATACAAATAAATTTAATTTCTATTTTGCTTATTCTATAAAACGCTAATACAAAATTCCTAAATACCACTATTATACGCACCGAAATAATTTCTTCGCTTGTATTGCATAACATTGCTGATGATGCATTCGACCGAATGCTTACTTATATCCCAATGTGTAGACTATTAATATTAGCAGTCGTTTTTGATTTAGTCAACCGTCAACATATGATTATTATTATTACTATAAATTCTAAAGTGTCATCATGAAGATTTTACTGTGTTTCACGTTCGTTTGTACCATGACGATAGCCAAACCGACAGACGAGACCGAGAAATTGACGTCTACATTGCTCAGTGCCGCCAAACCCGAAATCGCAAACAACAATCGAGTAGAGAGTATTAATGACCAGATATCTACGCTTGTTCCTATTTCTCCCGAATCCGACGAAAAGGAACGGAAAACCGAATCTAATGACGACCTTAAAAATGCAAACGATGATAAACACAAGTAATTAGCTCGACGTATTTACATTTTATATATGTACATTATAGAATAAATTAATATTATGCTGAATATTTTTTAATGTGCATTATTTTAAATTATATAATTGATTAATTTAAATGTCCTTACTAAGAAAATATTAAGATTATACAAATATTTATAAAAATTATTTGTTGTAAAAATGTAGTTTATATTTTAAAATAGTTTAAAGGTTTTTTGAAAATTATATTATTAGAACACAGATTAAATTATATTAAGTAATTTTTATAGTAGTCTATGATTTTTTATTAAAATTTTTTTTTAGGACAATAAAAATTAACTAAAAGTTTAACATAACATATTTATAATTTAAATTAATTTAAACTAAATACATTTTGACTTTTGGATTTGTTAGTATTGAGCAATAAGTTACAAAATGTGATATAGGCATCATATTTAAAGGAAATTATGGAAAATTCAATGACATTTAATGTTAAAATTCTCGGTAAATTGTCATTCTTCAAAATTGATTACTATTCAGACGTCAGGAGATTGTGGGCTAAAAATTTATTATATTGTGAATATATTAATAACCTATTCAATGTTCGCCTTTTTAAAATTTGATTTATAATTTATCATAATTTGTAAACATTTACAGAATTTCATATACTTCTGCTATCAACAACCAAGCTAATCCTTATGTGTACTCGTCTCAATTAACTAGTATCCACAATTCCAACCCAAGTTTTCCGTCAAGATCAACTGTTTCAACGTATCCATCAGGATCATATGGATTAGGATCGGGAACGTATGGATTAGAATTAGGATCAGGATCATATGAATTAGGATCGGGATCGTATGGGGTGAGATCGGGACCATATGTGTTAGGCTCAGGATCATATGGGTTAGAATCGGAACCGTATGTGTTAAGCTCAGGTTCATATGGAATAGGATCAGGATCGTATGGGTTAGAATCGGGATCGTATGGGTTAGGATTAGGATCATATGGAGTAAGATCGAAATCATATAGGTTAGGATCAAAAATGTATGGGTTAGAATCAGGATCATATGGAGTAGGATCGATAACCTATGGATCAGAATTAGGATCAAATCGATTAGGATCAGGATCTTATGATTTATTAGAATCACAGGAATTAGGCATTTCTTCATACCCATCATCGTTATACGGTTTGGGATCGGATTCATTTGGGTTATTAGAACCATCAGAATCATTCAGTTCTTCACTACCTGTTGATATTCCCACATCTTATTCCAGTA
This sequence comes from Schlechtendalia chinensis, assembly GCA_019022885.1. Classification (NCBI taxonomy): domain Eukaryota; kingdom Metazoa; phylum Arthropoda; class Insecta; order Hemiptera; family Aphididae; genus Schlechtendalia; species Schlechtendalia chinensis. The sequence goes on along the minus strand of CM032340.1, from coordinate 18,481,686 downwards.
CTGCGCCTTACCGTGATGGGATTAATGTTGCCCAACAAATCATTCACAAACCCATCATAACGGAATTACAAGAAGTTATCCACAAACCAATAATTACAGAAGTACAAGAAGTTGTGAATAAACCGGTTATGTCAGAGGTTCAACAAGTCATACATAAGCCACTTTACACTGAACATATTGATCTTGATCCATCTTACCATGGATATCAAAAACATATCGTTAAACAACCAATATACCATAAACCCATTACCAAATATATTCATCAACCAATGGCCCACACAGGAACCATTCATTTGGCTGATGAATACGAACATGCCGTCAATACCCCGACAACCACTCAAAACGTTTGTCCAGCTGGAATAGGCTCTTCGTATGGATTTACTGGTGTACCTTATCAAGCAAGTTATGGATCAGAAATCGGTGGCATACATCAGAGCGCACAATATGGGCCAGCATATTCTGTGCCTAATGTTGCATCTTATGAACCGGGATGTTTATCGAGTATAACTACACCAGTTTCAGTGAGTCAATCATCGCCAAAATACGCTGTTTTAACTTCAGTTGACTATTCTCCAACGCCATATAGATATATTATAGGATCGGGTAAACAACAAATTGCTAAATTCAACACTGGCGAAGAATCACACAGAAATATTGATGAAACATCACAACTAAATGCTGCAGAGCAGATCACATACGATGAGTTTCAATCTTATACACAACAACCAAATGATAACCAACAATTTAATGATAACCAGATTCAACGACAACAGGGAAATAACAATGAAGATCATAAACAAATTAAAATGAACGTGGATGCAATTGCCAAGCAACTCGAGAAAAACCCTGAAATGAGGAAACAGTTAATAAAGATAATAACTGAAAATATTGGTGACCAAATGACGCAAGACGAAAAAAAAACAAAATAAAACAATTCAATAATTGGAGCGGTTGACTGACTTTTAGGATTTATAAAAACGAAAATTGTGACAAAATCAATAAATCAACTATATTTTATTAATGTATTGTTAGTTCAATTATTATAATTAATACTTACATTCTTAACCAATGTACTAACAATTGGTGATCATCTTTGCTCAAGTGAGCAATATGGTTTAATAAATGCGCAAATATTGGTGCACTCGATTGAGTTCCGAAAACTGGGCACTGTAGAAGTACAAAAAGTGCTCTGACTTCATCCTTTTCATAAAGGCTGAAAAATAGACATTTTTCTTTAGTATCACGTAAATAAAATGAAAATATTAGATTCGTTTTTCATTTTATTTTTTAATTTAAATAAGTTATAAAGATTATACAAATTCTCACTTTTTTTTGTTTTCTAGTAATGAGTTTATTATTGACTTTAATACTGTTTTATGTATTCCGCTAGACTGCAACACATAAATAACAATTTATATATCAATATAATTAATTACTTTGGTGCGATATCAATTTATTTTACCAAGTCTTTGAGAGCATCATTTATAGCATAGACAAATTCTAAATGAAGGTCAGGGTCATCTGGTTTAGCTCCAGATTGATTTGGATTAATCTACAAATCATGTAATCGTTTATATACCTAAACAATTAATTATAAATAATTGTACTTAAATTAATAAAAAGATAAAATACTTTGAAGAGTGCACATATCTCACTGAACGAATCGAACAACCTCATGTAAAAACGTTGAATGGTAATATAGTTTTCGTTTTTATGAGCTTTTCGTATTTCTTGCCTAAAAATAAAAATGTTCTATTATTATTTCAATGTTAAACAGAATAGTACCGAATGGGGCTTGTCAAACTGATCATGGTTTTATTACTCAAACCTTTAAGGTATTTCAATATATGTAATACTATTTGTTAAAAATATAGTTACATAATTATTAATTGTGCAGGGCTCAGTTTTAGAAAATACAAGGCTTACAAAAATTCTTCTCTTGTTTCGTGTCTGGTAGGATATTGAGGTTTGGATTCGATTTGAAAATTTTTTTGAATGTTTCTACAATTCCGATCAATCAGATTTTTACTATTAATAGAAGCTATTGTTGGTTTATATGTTAGAAATTGATTAGATTTTTCCTGAAAATAGAACAATAATCATAATAATAATACAAATTACTTAAAAAAGCTAAAAAAAAAATGTTTACAGATATTAATTGTTGTCGAAATATTTGTAATATATAATATTCGAACGAAACATTTACTTATTGCAATTATTTCATTAGTAATTAACAATTTTCTTTTGTATACCATAAATTGGTTTATAAATGTAAACACAAGTTACTAAAATACATGAAATATGTTTTTTGGTTTTCATTTATACAGTATGCTGTGGCGTATTTTTAAAAAAATTCTATGGGGGGAATTTAAAAAAAATATTGTAACAAATTAATATAAAAAAAAGTATTTTAGTATTTTCGATACTAAAATATGGATCACTATAGAGGGTCTGGAGGAGGGTCAATACACCTAGACTCCTTCGTAAATCCGACACTGACAATATGTCCATATTAAGTTTCAGTAATTATATACCTACGATACATAATTTAAATTTTAGAACAATGGAACTCGTAATTTGTATACATCTCCGAATGTAATACATAGTTTATAGTTTAATAATTGCCAGCAGCTATATAGTATAATATTTATGTATTTAAACGTTTAATTAAACATTGTAACGAAACCAAAACTTACGATTGGCGGGAGTCTGGAAAGTCCAGATACCGTAGGATCGCTGCACGATCTTTGATTTCTGGCCAGAACCGGACTGTCTTCGTGACCACAAAAAGGACATGGACTGAGCCGGTCCCAGTGTTCTTCAGTATCTTCACAAGGATCAGTCTGAAAGAATTTTTCATTATGTATGCGTACACACACACACACACATATAAAATATATTTTAATAATACATTTACTTACGTTTTTAGAGTTCAAATGATCTCGTATAGAAGACCTACTTACACAGGGCACCACAGATAACGCCAACGTTCGATTCAGGAAAGACTTCCTCACTTTGTCCCAAAGCCAAGTCATCCGGAATCGTTTAGGACATTACCAACAAACTGGCGGTTGTTTTCCTTATTATCCATTTGCATAACTGCGCGTGTTTCTCTATACCTATACATGTATAATTATATAGATACCACCTAGCGCCTTCACTGGCTGCTGCTATATGATACGAATAAACAAAAACCAACACGATTTCCGTCGAATCTATTTTTATTGGCATTATTTATTACGTTTATTATACCCTGAGTGTGTTTTACATACGTGTGTCATGACAACCGCAAATACGAGGTCCGTGTATCAGAAGTATGTAATATTTGACACGTTTGGCTGCACGCACACACGCTTATATATTATTTTATACAGTACATATAGATGGATTAGATAGGTTGCCAAATAATACATACGTACACGGATAGATTCGGAACTCAACAGTTCAAGGACTATTGATTGTATTGTGAATTATTAATAATTTAAGCCTCTCGAATGCGTTTAAGTTAATTCGAAAAATAAAAAAACGAACACAAATAGTTTCATGAGGGGAGAGGTGGAGCTATGACAGAATTATGAAAATTTCTAGTGTAAACCTATTGAACGAAAATAAATAATGTATTATATAAATTAGTAATTATTTTCATTCTATTTGTCAGAAACACAAATTGATATTTCCAAGTTCCCAAAATAGAGGAAGTCACAATTAATACCTTTATTTAATAACATTAAATCAGTGCAATATATATAGATTCTTACGATTTTTTAGATATAACAATAGAAATAAAAATATCTAACCCAACATTTTAAGGTCATCATGTAAATGTAGTAAATGACTGTAAAATTGCATGGCAATATGAATAGAAATAAACATTAGTTTTCATGGAATATCATCAATAGCATGATACTTACCTAGGTAAACAAATACAATAGAATAATCTGTGTTACCTTCCCTTATACTCAGTAGTGCATTTGTATAGAGTGATAATCATCCTTTAAGGGTTATAAAATTGTTTCATTGTTAATAAAAAAATTACCAGCATGTATTACTTATGTATAGTAGTATCTAAATATTTTAATTATCTTAAATTAGTTATCATAAATAATAAACAATTTAGATACTAAATCAGCTTTATTTTAATAATAAAAATATGTAAGTTGCTAATTGTAGTCAATACAAAATTGATTGAATAATTAAATTTATTATTAACATGATTTACAGGATTGAAAACAATGTAAACTGAACATTTTATTTGTTAATAAAACTTGTGCTACATTAAACGTAATAGTATGTATTCAAAGTCTAACATTAATTATAAATAATGGCCATTTATTAAAAAATTCTAATTTAAAACCGAAATCCAATTTAAATGTAGACATTAAATAATAAAAGTACATTTAATATAGAGTTAAATGATAAACGAGTTAAAATGAGTTACCTAAGCAGTTAAAAAGTGGGTCAATAAATTTAGAAAAAATGAATACGATAATTTAATTTTTCTTTTAAAACTAATTAGTCAATTAAAAATACGACTAATACATAAATACATTTATCACTATTATATTTAAAATAATATAATTATAAATAAAGAATTGTAAATAAATCGTTCTTAAGGAAATTGACAAATTTAATACTTAATACTAAGATAAATACTGCATAATGATTATAAAAACTGATAATTATTAAATTACTTAAATATATTAAAATACTGTATAATACTTTCTTTTCTTTAAAATTAGAACAGTATGGAAGATTAATACATTTTATTATCATATGTCATAACTCAGAAGCCAACATAATTTTAATTATTCTAATAGTTTTTTATTAGGTAACAAGCATTATTGATTTATGAGTATGTTAAATATAGAGCTAGTTCAATAATAAAATAGTTCAAACCTAATCAACAATATAGTATTATAAATAATCGTATAACACAAAAAAAATATATAATAAAAACAAAACAAATAATGATATAGTATACAGTTATTAGTTTTTTTATATCACTCACAATGAAAATATTTCATGAAAAAGTTATAAATATAATTAATAGTAAAAGTCGAATTGAATATTAAATGTAAATAAACTATCGCCATCGTGTTATAGAATCAGCCTCAGGTGAATTAGTCTTTGATCCTGAATTAGGCATACGCCTTATCTAAATAAACAATCAGTCACAACTTTATTAAACTTCACAATTGTATTAATATATATATATTTTAAATTACAATCTATATTTATGTATAAAATAATAATTTAAAAAATTACATTTACAGGAGATGTGTGACTATCTGCTTGACAATTTTGTGCTTTAGCCTATAAACAATAATAATATATTTTAGAATATGCGTTTTCTATTATTTGTATACATAACTGGTTTGTGTATAATTAACCTATTACAAAATTATCTTACTTTATTATATTGACTCCTTGATAAACTATTACTTTTAAAATCTTTATTGATTTTCACATTATCATCCTCTTTTTTGTTGTAATCTAATGGTTTACGAATTGCACTATTTGATGTATTATCAGTTACTGAGTTCTCTATAATATATTTAATTAAAAATAATTATAAAAAAATTTTTTAATTAAAAATAATACAATTTAAATTCTACCAAAATCGATTTGTTTATATTTGTCTTTTAAGTTTTTATACCAGAGTTTAGTTCCTTGACTAATGAAGACATAGCATTTGTCACAGAATCTGCAGCAACTAACAAATCATTTCTTAAACTTCGATTTCCACTTGTACCAGAATTTAAAGTAGATGTACTAACAGGTGTACCTATATGAAGAAAACCCAAATTTATATATCTTTGATACACCAATAGTACATTGGTACAATAGTACTATTCTATTCTTACTCGCTTGAGAGTTGCCAGTAAAAGCTGATCTTACATCACCAACCATTATTGAGTCAGAAGTGGACATAAGAGATAAAGATGAAGCTGAAGTCAATGTTCCACCTGGTGTAGGAGGTGCTGATTTTGAAGGAGGAGGAGATTTGGTTGAGCGAGGTGAAGAATTTGGAGTTGAACGTGGAGAGCTTTGATGATTCTAAAAAAGAAAATTGTAACAGTCAAATAAACAACACTTGAAACGTCACAATAAAATATTAATAATATTTATGACAAAAAAGTATATTATTAGTATTGAGTTATTGCAAATCTATTCCCCACAATTTATATATGCAAAAAAGCATGTCTGCTATTGTTTATATTAAAAACAAATTTGAAAACCACATTAAAAACATACAGTTCAAACTACAATTAAAGTTTTCGAAGTATTGGGTCTGATGTTCAAAAACTAATGTTTGAAATGCACCACCACATTTTACATTAAATAAATAAAAATAAAATATTAAATTTCCAAATAAAATTAAATATAATAAAAATAATTAATAAATGTATGTTTTACATACATACTTTTGAAATTTGAAATATAAAAGAAATATTAAAATATTGGTTATGATAACATTAGATATTTTATAAAAAAAAAAGGTTATTGGGAAATAAATTGGTTAAAGGGTTCACAGTTTGAAAAAGTCTGCCATAAGGAGTATTTCATCTGTGTGTTACAAAAGTTTAAGAACCACTATATTATACCATATATTATGATATACTGGAACTATGGTGAATATTATAATTTATATTTAATATTTGAATGGAAATTTATTTTGGAATTTGTGATTACTTTAAAAAATATTTTACTTGTTTTACAACATAAATATTGACATAAGTTTATAAATATTACTACTTATATGTTACATAATGTTAAATATGTTAAATAATTAACACATGTACATATATTATATATGTACACATGTGCATTGTATATATATTTTTATATATGACAATTATTTACTTTCAAAAGTTTCATTAATCCCTCTAACTGCACCATTAATTGTCTTCTAGAGTCTTGTAAGGATGTTAAATGTGCTTCCAATTCATGTTTTCTATTTCGTAATGCACGAAGTTCACTCATAAGGGCTGGGTTATCCTCAGATAGTCCAGAACAAATTCCTTCAATTTCTTGTTGTTTTCTAAACACAATAACAATTTAATAGAATAGAATAATAATAATAAAATTTCTAATAGTATTCAGTGAAATGATACCTAAGTCTTGTAATTTCTTTCATAATTTCTCTATTTTTAAATTCCAATTGTATAATAAGTTCTCTTTGAGCTCTAGAAGTATCCAAACTTAAAGAGCCTTCTGATGGAGCTCTACCCTAATGAAAATATTTATTAAAACTAATCATGTGTAGGAATGTATAAAAATGAAATTGAACTTACTACTTTAGCTTCAACAGCTAGTCTTGCAGCATAACGTGCAATTAATTTATGTTCATCGTCCATTGAAGTATAATCTAAACTCATTGTACGTTTATCAGGACTAAAAACAAAATACATATATATATATATATATATATATATATATATATATATATATATATATATATATATATATAATTAAATAACAATATAAACAAAATAAATAATTAAATTTACCTTCTTGAACTTGTTTTACTATCCAATGTATTAAATTGACTGCTAAGAGATAATTCTGAAAAACCATTGTGACACGGTAAAGGAGATGGTGGTCTGTGACAAAACAGATAAAATTATTTAACAAAATAGATTTAATAATATCAATTATTATATGATTTACATTATATGTGATAAATTAATAATCTTTTCTGGTTCTTCAGGAAAACGTGGTATACTTGATTTTTCTTTTTCTGGTACACAGCGAAATGATTTCCGAAGAGAATACCCAATTTGTTTACTAGGAGATTTCTACAATAAAAAAATATGAAATAACTTTAAAACATACAAATAAATTGTACAGAAGACATACATAACTAGTATATTCTTTAACGTCATGCTCAATAGTATGACTAGATGCAACTCGTCCTCTCCAAAAACATTCCTGACACATTTGAAAACTATGGCATTTTTGACAACGATACCGAAATCCTGTAAAATTGTCACGATGGCATGCATCACAACAAACTGGATGAACAACTAGAAAAAAGAAAACTTAGTTTATTTATTTAAATATTAAAAAAAGAAATTGACCAACCATTTTCAACATTAGCCAATCGATGTAATAATGGTAACCATACAAGACAAGCAGGACCTGGATCTGACATCATTGAATCCATGAAATCGTTTACAGTCACTTTACCATTCTATAAATTGATAATAATTAGAAAATATTATAATAAAAAAAGAAATCTAAATATAATAATAAAAAAGTATATTAACAAAAACTAAATAATGTGAATTAATATCGATTACAAATTTATTTTACCCCAGAAAATATTTCAGCTGATATTTGATCATTATAATGAAAGGAAGGAGATTCATATACAGCCGATGGAAGTACTAATACTTCTTGTAAATACTCTCGAAATTTCCAAGCTATCATATGTCCATTTTGATCACATATTTGTGAAAATATATCTAGAACCAATTAACTTGTTAATCGATAAATTACTAGAAATTTACAAATACTTAAAAATGTAATTAATTAATTTACATCTAAGTTTGTCCATAAGTTTTCCTGAACACATTGTAGCTAGAGCTACTTTAATTGAAAATACTCTTATTCTCCCCATGGTATCATTACTGGAAAAAAACATATCTAACATTAAAATAAATTTATTAATATTACATACCAGTAACATATGTATAAATAATATATACTTATGTATAGCATATAAGATGTTTGTAATAATTCATACAGAATGTATAATTAATTTTAATTATTATTTAATTTTAGTTAATATTTATTTGTTTTTGTCAGATTTATATCTTTGTACATTATATTATTGATTTTATTTTAATTTCATCAGTACACATATATTTAATAGTTAGTTACATAACACATGTTATAATAAACCTGGTGTATTTGTCTCATTAAAATTTCATAATGAAGCAATAGAAATATGCATAGTTGTATATCAAATTAGAAACATATTCCTACAAAAATAATAGAAACATAAAATGGAGTATATAGAAAATTTTGAACACAAGCATAAATTGCTTTAAAGATTATCTAAAATACAGGTTAATTAATGAAAAACCATATACACTATAAGAATAAATAAAGTATTTTAATATTGTGTACAATCTTTTTAATTGCTATCATAATTATATACATAGGTTATAGAAGGGAGTAAACATGTTGAAGCTCATATATATTAACATTATTATATTAAACCATTGACTTTAAATTAATGTTTAATATAACTGAAAAAATATTAATTATAATATATATTGAATATGGTGAATTATAAGGATCTTATAAAATATATTTAATGAAAACTGTCTTTAGAAAAACAAGTTGTCAATGGTAGTATAATATAAAAAATTGGAGCAATTTATTTATATTTTTGTTTATTTATTAATTAATTATCACTTTATTATTATTTTATAATGTTAACTTACGCAGAATAAACAGACATAATCCAGTTAAGGAGTATTGTGGTTAATAACTCATCATGAACATGTTGATGTGTAGGTAAGCGTTTATTCAAATTACGATATAGACTTGATAAAAGTGTCTCAAATTTTGAAACATTTACTTCAACATGAGATTCAAGTGTGTTCAGTCCACTTTCACGAAATGCTTCAATGACATTCCAGATGTCAATCATATGCACTAAGCAAAATTTGTACTTTAATATAAAATATTAAACAAATATAGTTAAAATTTATTAAAAACATTTTTTAATTTTTGGTGATAAGGTCCACACTTTAAAATTAAACAGGATATAAACTGGATGGGAGGTACTCATAATCATATTAGTTTGCTCACCTTGTTTCAATATAGTATTAAATTACCTTCCAATTCTAAAAATTATTCTAAGCAAAATATGCTTATGATTTGTTTCCCCATTTGTTTGCAATTATTTGGTATAATTCTAAATGAAGCAAAAAATCTATTGGTCAGATAGGTAATATATATATTTTTTTTTTTTTTGCAAAAACTGATTTTGACAGTGAAAAATACTGAGAAAATCAAAATATGACCAATCTAAAGTATTATATGTGTTTAATTTTTCAATAATAATTAGGATTAGAAGTTTTTCTTTCAAGAATTTTCTACTCAAAATTGAGGTTTGTGTACCATACAGTGTAGTATCAAAATAACTTGAACTAAAATTCAGTCAGGAAATATTTATATGAAGTTTTTAAATGGAATATTGTATAAAAATGTAACTCTAAATTTAAAAAACCAATATAATTTTAGTCTTTTGATTGATAGAAATCTATTTTGGCTGAGGAAATTGTTGTGTTGTATTTAAAATTGCCAAATTAATGGTTTTATAATAGGTAAATACTAAAATTAATGATAGATACAAATAACAAAATTGATGATAAAATAAATAAATAATTTCTACAATATTTTATCTAATTTTTTGACAGTTTAATAAAACAGTAATCATATTTACGATTGTCACTATGTCAATGTCAAATAAAATTTCAACAGACTGTAAATTAAGAAAAATTAAATATTATAATCAATTATTTTATTGTAATAAAATATTAACTAAAAAAATAGATATTGAAAACAAAAATTACATACAATATTATTCATACTAAAGTTTACACTTTATAATAAATATTAACAATAGTTAATGTCCAGATTGGCATGGTATAGTAAAAAATAGTGAAACATCTTTTGTGAAAAGTAGTATGCCAATAATACTATAAAAACACATTTTGCAAATTCTCCATAATCTTCAGTTGTGAAACAAAAAATTACAAAACTAAGGTGAAACTATATTGAATAAAATTAATTTCATTCATATAATTTTTTGCAATTTTAATAATTTTAAATTCTTAAAATTTGACATACGTAAATATTGATTTGAACAATTTTATGGTTTAAAAATGTTTACCATTTTGAAAAATAATTTGTACACATTTTAATTTAATAGTTAATTAATTATATTGATGTTCAAATTACAATATTTATCAAAATGAATTTTAATTTAATATATTTCTAACTTACAATAAACTTTCTTTTGGACATATCTGAGTTTACATGCTGTTCTGTATGATGCAAAACGTATCATGTCATAATTCTGACATCGCATTTCTTGTAAAAGTTGTAAACGAAAATCTGTCATTGTTCTCCTATCAGCTGTCATTCTAAAATAAATTATTGTAGATATAAACAAATAATATATTCAAATAAATTTTAATAAAATAAATACATTATTTAAATATTAAATACATTTTTTTGAGACATTTATACCAATCAAAAATAAGTACAATCAAACCCATATATCATCAACTTGTATTAATTAGTAATCACTATATAATATTAAAAAAGAAATGAGGATGGGTAGTTTTATTTTTGTATTTAATTGCATTTATATAATAATTATAAGGTTTAACAGATAAGGTTTATCCAATTATGACTTACATAGATTTCAAGATATAGATCAGTGCAGTAAATAATCAATAACAGAAATCAATCATGTTTATTTTACTCCTAACTATTATTTGAATCTGTAAGAAACTACAGTAATTTAACACTACAGTATATAACTGCTAAATAATACAACTTAAATTAAAAATATACAATATTATCCGCCCACGATTTTATCAAGACGGTTATCAAAACAGTGATGCGTGAAAAAACAAACAATTATGAATTTTACATATTATAATGTTGGCACTAACTATTTAAGATAATCTTATCTTATCTGTGTAATATCATTGAGGATTTGATATCACCAGATTGAATCAAAATTCGTTAGTTTTCATTATAGACATATAATAATAAAATATATATTATATGTCTGATTTTTATCCATCATATACTTATTTGTGAAACAAAAGTCTTTAGGAAATTTTAAAGGTATTGAACTGGACTAGGAAAACTACTATATTTACCCATACAGTAAAGGTTATTTCAATGGTTTTAGTATATAATGCAGAACAATCGATTTTAGATTATTGCAGGTCAGATCATTCATTTTCCAAATTATGTTCCACAGAACATTATTTTCTTATATCGTATGACAGTACAAACCATTAAAATACCAAGATTTTTGGTTTATGGCGTAAGAACCTTCAATTTTAGTAATTTTTTTAAAAATATCCAGTTAAGGAATTAATTATTTTTATTTCTTAATAATCCATGAAAAATAATTATCTACGTTTAAGATGTAAATTATAATGTACTGATATTTTTTCTAATTTCATTACTTATGATAAATTGTAAGACACAATATATCTGTTATCTGTATGTCAATTGTATTGTATGTGTGCCAAATATCATTGTGTAGGCAACATACTTTGGATGGTCTATACTTTGTTGTATAATTTAGAAATTTACTAGTTGATATATTTCTATAGAATATATAATATAACATTACTAAATTATAAATTCTTTATACAAAAAGCTCTATTATAATTATTACGTAAATGATATTTTATTATCGAATTGTTTTATACAGGGGTGCATTTTATGCATAGGTAATATAAAAAAAATAAAATAATTAAGGTTTGACAAATAATCCATATTCCAGAAGGTTAGGTTAGGAAAGACAACATGCATACATATATATATATAACTAAAAGACTATATTTGTATAAATTAAAAATTTTAAATAATTAATTACTTGCTAATCATTAGCTAACCAAATGTCTGAAGTACAATCACCTCCTGGATACCTAGATAATATAAACAATAATTTAACAACAATTATTTAGTTATATTATTTTCTAAGATATTAAAATAATGTACATTTTACATATAATATTTATAATTCACTATACTTTTATAGAAATAAAAATCTTAATTTATAAAATATCTTATAAATTAATTAAATAATATTTCAAATGATGTTACAAAATAATATTAAGTAACTGTTTTTATAGAATGGAAATATGAGGAAGACCATTTAAATTTTGATTATAATCATAGATCAGATCATGACTAAAATAGTTAAAAGCTAAATCTACTTTTGAATATACTGTGAAAAACATTAAATTTTGACATATTGGTAAATTACTATTGAATAACTCATTATATACCTTATTTCATGAGCCATTATAGGACCATCTGGTTCTTTCCCAAAATCAACTAAAAAGTTCTGGTCAAGTGATAAACCGCCTTTGATAGTGTCTACATCAAGTTTTACCAATGTAGACCCATTTCTGTAATCATTTTATTGGAACAATTTAATTTAACTTTTCTTATAAATTAAGATTATAAAAATACAGTATCTAATTAATATTCATAATTAACTTACTTTACAGCTTCTGGATAGAACTGTTTATCCCATGGTGTAAATAAAGAAGTAGTTACATATAGCCTTTTCCCATCTAAACTCAACTGTAACATTTGAGGTGAACCATATAAACGTCTTTCTTTAACATATACAGGTTCTGGTTGTTCCTTTAAATAAAATCAAAAAAATTAATCATATATTTATTTCATATTTTGGACAAGTACAATTAAAAAATAAATACTTTAAGTTCAGAGTCTTTTATAACTGTTTTTGGTCCACCTTTTAATAATGATCCACCTAAAAATATTTGACCAACAAGTCGTGGTTTACTGGTGTTTGTAATATCATATTGTCTTACATCTCCATGTAACCAATTAGAGAAATATAGATACTTATCATTCAATGAAATTAAAATATCTGTGATCATGCCTAAAATAATATAATTAACACCAAATAAATTTAATTTAAATACTTTTTAATTTAAAATGAAATAAAAAATACCTGAAATTTCATTAACACCATTGGAATCCTTAACAGTTTTTTTAGGTATAGATATCACCTTTTCAGAATCCCAAGTACTATCATTATTACGAAAAAATCTTTAAAAAATATTGTTTAATATAAGTTTATATTTATTATTACTATTATTATAAGTACTACATAATACCTACCTAAAAACACTACTGTTCACGGCACAGCCAACAAATCCTTCAGATGCTTTAGGATTATGTAAGAATCGTATTTCTAAAGGTGCTATACCATCTGTGCCTAAATTAATGGTCTGCAATAATTTTCTCTCTGACCACGAATAAAAATTTATTGAACGTCCATATTTTTCTAGTAAATAAATATATTTAATATATTATAAAAATATATTTATAACATAAATAATTATATACTTCTACATACCAATGTTATTAATATGTTCAGGATGAAATCCAGTTTTGAAGTCTTTAGGGGTTCCCCATTCAGATGATACTAAAACATCCCAATATGGCTGATACCAAAAATCATACCCAAATTTAGCTGTCTTGCCTTTGGTCCATGTTTCTGTAATTTATATAAATAAACTATATTATGCATACCATTGTCCCTGATTATTTTTACATTGATTTAACTCAGATATTCAATTTAATTTTACTCTTTTTACCTTTAACCACCCCTTCTTCAGCATTTATCAATAGGAAATCACCTTTTCCATTACCTTCAGCATCACCCATTGTTGAAATCATTACATCGCCATTAGGTAGACAGTGTGTTGTATGTAAAGCTGATACATTCAAAGCATGCACTTCATTTGGTTCAATAGTCTATACAATTTAAATAGGTAAATTAAATATTTACTGCTTTTTTTTTTTACTAATAAACATTACTTTATGAAGTTTGGGAGCTTTATCATTTGTAACATCCAAAATATAAATTCGGTCAGATCCTAGTGCAGGCAAAACTATTTTGTTTCGGCTTTTTGTATAATCATCATAACAACTGCTGCACGTATTCCATCCAAAATGGTGAAGTTCATCACCTACTTTTTCTACACTAGTTCTAAAAATCACCTATATAATTAAATAAATATTGATTATTTAAAAACACACTATTGGGTAATATTGAAACTATCAATTTTATTACTTGAGAATAAGTAGTACTGTCTGGATCCACATCAATAATTGCCAAATAATCTGGTTTGCTAATTGTATGTGGATTTGGTTGAATGCATATAGCATATACAATTTTTTCTCGTTTACCATTTATATATGCATCTAATGGACTCTTGTATCCAGGTCCACATTGTTTTTTTAAATCTAAAAATTATACAATACACATTGAAAAAAATTATTTCTTTTTTTAAAGCAATATAAAATATTTACTCAATATATATATATATATATAATATACTTACATGCCATTACTCCTGTCTATACTGAAACTTAGTATAATACTAAAAATAAAACTAATATATTTACTAATACAAAACAAATCATACAAATTTTAATGTTGATGAAAAATATACAACAATAAAAGTAATAATGAA
Organism: Schlechtendalia chinensis; assembly: GCA_019022885.1. NCBI lineage: Eukaryota > Metazoa > Arthropoda > Insecta > Hemiptera > Aphididae > Schlechtendalia > Schlechtendalia chinensis. The sequence goes on along the minus strand of CM032340.1, from coordinate 18,466,396 downwards.
AATTATAAATTAAATTATGCAAACTTCAATATATTTTTTATCAATCATTATAATTAGGTGTAGTTACAAGGTAATCTCTTTTCTATAGTACCCACTGTAAATAATTAATATAATTAAAAACTTTACTTATCAAAAAATAAGAAAAAATCAATAATAGCAATTCTTCAAGAAATAAATAATTATTATTAAGCTTAAACTAAATAATTATATCTACTTAAAAAAAAAAAAATGATAATAAATAAATCTTAATAATATGCATACCAATGTGTGTAATATAATCATAACATTTTCTAGAAATACAAATGTCATAACATTGATATATTAATTAGATTAGGTAGTATATTAACCTTGTATTTTGATAATTTAATTAAGTAGGAATGCAATGATAACACATGTATAGGTAAACATATTATTATAAAAACAATAATTAGAAGTATGAATTATATAAATAGTAGGTACACAATATAATAATAATACTCATAATTTATAGGTATGCATTCCGAAGTATAATGACCAATTTAAATATTTATTATAAAATACAAATGTATCTAATTTTTAATTGAATATATATGTTTTGTTTACATTTTTGAACCACTTACACTTAAGAATTTGCAATAATTGTCTATAATTAAAGTAAATAAATTATATAGAGTTTAAATTATTTATTTTAGAACATCTTATTTGTTTGTAAAATGTATTTTAAAAATGTGTAGTATAAATTTTATTCAATCTTATTAAAAAATGTATTGTTATAGATAAATAATAAAAAATATATTTTAATATTAACGATTTTTCTTTTTTAGTTTCTTAAAAAGAAATATACTTATTCTTTTTTAAATTTTTATAAGATTCTTCATAAAAACTTAACACTTTTTTGAAGTGTATGTGGTTATTTCATATTAAACTTCTTTTTCTACCATTTACATTTATCTTTCTATGTTTATGTTTGTATATTAATAATATTGTATTATTATTATTATTATTATTATTATTTTTTTTTTTTTATTTAATCAATATTTTAAAAACTATTTAATAAATCTTCAAAATTTGGAATTTTTAGAAATAATGTAAGCAACAGTTGAAAAATTATTTTTTACTTTATAATAAGATATTGAACATTCACTTATAATTTAATATTTATAGTATGTTATAAGTAAGTTTGTAACATAATTATTTTTACTGAAGTTTTTCTATATAATATTAGAAATAAGCAAGTAACTTGAAATGGAATAATTTTAATCAATTTAATTCTTTGTCTAAATACATACTGTCATACAAGCTATACATTTTTTTAAATAAAATATATGTAGATTAACATGTCTAAAATATTTTTTAAAAAATTGTGTTTTATCATTCGAGTATAAAGCATTAATTTAATAACTTACATACCTATAATGAACAATAATACAATACATAGGGAATAGTTAGTTTATATCTGTACCTTGGAGGTAAAGGACACCATGTCCATTTTTGAAAAAATTTAGTTAGTTTTATGTCCTTGTTGTACATTTTTCGCTCTATATAAAGGTCATACATATGGCATACATATACATAGGGCACTACGTCCAGTTATCAAAAGTAACGGAAATAAGAAGATCAAAAATAAAACCATGTCCATTTTCTTTGGAGGTAAAGAACACCATGTGGACTTGACTTTGACTTCCTGTAAAATTACTATTTTGTGACATGGTGTCCTTTACTTCCGGATACAGATATAATAAGCTATACATAATGATGAGTAAAAAAAAAAAAATTACTAAAACATTGTCTTGGACTATAATATGGTTGGTAATTTTAAAAACTAAAAACCTCCGTAAACATTATTTGGAGACCTCTGACATATATATAAATATTATATATGTATGAGTAAATTTATTATGTATGCATACAATAAAAGCTATAAAATGTACATAGTTTTATAAATCAATTATAAATATATTATATTTGTTAGTTATACTCCTCTCCATCGTCTAATGTTTGTGGTAAATGACAATTTTTTGTTTCTGGTAAAAGAAGTGTAACAAAACCTCCAATTATTTGCAAAATGCCCATTACAATGAGTGATAAATGAGAACCCATTCCCTAGATTACATAATACATAATCTTGAAATTTATTAGGTACAAATACAATTTTTTTAAATATATTATTACCACATAATTAATAACAGGCAGTACAACAGGTCCAATCATACCAGCTACTGAACTAACACTTATACCCAAACCTCTAACTACAGTTGGATATAATTCTGGAGCAAATAATGAAAGAATAACGTAAGATGATGAAATTCCCATTTTTCCTATACAAAACATAATCAATGTCCACCGATCATCTAAAAAATATTATAAATAAATTATTAAAATTAAAATTTATTAAATTAGTAGTTACAGTATATATATTTTTTTGCAAACCTAGAATAGAACAAGTTGCAGCTAAACAAGCACATCCTCCAATCAACATACTTATATTTAATAAACTTTTTCTGCCAAATTTTTCCATTGCGGGCCATAATATTATGTATGTAGGTAATTCAACAGCTCCAGCCAATAGAAAGTTTAAATGTTCATCAGAACTTAAAGCAGGTGCATAATATGAAAGCCCAACATAAACAGTTGTATTAACGAACCTTAATGGAATAAAAATACTTAAGTACTCAATTTATTATATTTAACATTAGAGTGAAGATAAAATTAATTGATTATAATAATAATAATAATAATAAATACCATATAAAAGTTATTGCTATTGTTTTGAAACGTAAATTTGGTGTCTTAAACAAATGAAACATATTATATTTCTTGATTATTTTACTTTTTTTTTGATTATTAAATTCCTCTTCATACTTTATCTTTGTAATATACATAAGCACATATATTATTTAAATATATTATACTAATTGTATTCATTATTTTATATACAGTTATTGTAAAGTCTACCTTCAATTGATCCATATAATTAGGTGAAATAATCTTGTTGTTTACTTTTGCCATTTTAAGTAAAACAGTTTTGGCTTTTTCAAATTCCCCACATGCCAAAAGCCATCTTGGCGATTCAGGAAATCTCCTATTATTGAATTTTAATACAAACTTTTAATTATGAAATAAATTAAAATGCTCAAATGAAATTATGAATATTTCCATTTTATTTCTGGGTATTTATATATTATTACTTACCACCAGTAAAAGAAGTAAATTGTAAATGGTAATGATGTAGCTAAAGCAAGTTGCCGCCAGTCACGAAAAGCATAAAATACTAATGATAAAATTACCATACCAATAGAATGTGCTATATTAGTAAGTAGAATACAAGTAGTTCGATGTGCAGGACCAACAAATTCTATAGCTATATTTAATTAAGTAAGTAAAAAAAAATAAATATACAAATTAAAATACATATCAATATAATTAGATATATATATTTGCCTTACGAAGTACATTAGGAGTTGTTAAAATCGCTGGTACAGTAAATCCAACTCCGATTCTGAAGATTAACCATATCCAAAAGTTCTTGGCAAATGCAGTAGCTATACCAAATATGCATTCAATAAATAGGTAGATAAAAAACGCTGGTCGTCTCCCAAGTCTACAATAAAAATATATCAATAATAAATTTTACGAAAGATATTTCTTGAAATTATGAAAATAATAATTGTTTACTAACCCATCTTGAATGAATCCAAATAAAAACATACCAAATAAACCACTAATACCAAATATTGTTAAAGCAAAAGTTGGATAAAATTGTTTTGAACATACTAAATTCCACTAAAAATAATAGTAAAATAAATTAAAAAATAACGTTATAATTATCATTCCATGTAGTTGCCAGGTATTCCAAAAGGTTTCAATATTTTGGACGTTTGGTTATTTTGGAAATAAACACGTCTTCTCGTCCAGAAGTTAAATTGAATCGAAAGGAAATAAAATGCAAAAATGAACCGATACCCGGTTACAACCCAGCCCATACCACCCTCGCCAAAAAATAGTAACCACCTACAGTGGTGTATTTACTGATGGAAGGAGGATCCAGGAGTAATGGACCCCATCCCACCTAACCCCCAGACACTTTGTAATGTTCTATGATCATATTATGTGTATGAATTCATGGATATTTTAGATATTTAATATGTACCAGGTTCGCTATATTTTTGGTTTTGTAAACTTTATAGTTTACATATTAACTATAGATTATTAAAAAGACATAGGCAAGAATTATTCTAAAATACAGCAGATATGTCTGTATTACATACCCATACCTGTTAGATAAATACCAACTAATAATTAAAGAATAGAATGTAAACTGTGGTCAAATAAAGTAAAGTGCTGCCTGAAAACGTTTTAGAAATGGAAGAAACTAGTTTACTATTTCCCAACATGGAAAATGAAAATATTTATTTAT